>JAWQFY010000221.1:0-43162 GCA_037055185.1 Capillidium rhysosporum | reverse complement strand
ATAAATATAAATAATTTAATAAATTTTATTAAAAAGTTTTATAAAGTAATAGTTTTTTTTCAAAATTTAGTATTTAATTAATATAAATATTAAAAATATTTTTATTAATAAAAAGGTTTAAATTAAAATTTAAATATTTAAAAAATTAAATATATATATTTATATTAAAATATTTTTTTAATATTTAAATTTATAGTTTTAAGCTTTAAAAACTAAGTAAAAATAATCATAATAATTATTTATAAGTTTATTTAATTTTAATTTATTAGTAATATATTATATATAATAATATAATTTTATAAATTGCTAATATTTTAGTTAAAGTATATATATATATTTATAGCTATATAGCAAAAAAATTATTAGTAAATTAAATTTCAAATAAATTAAATATGTTTAAAATATTTATTTTATATTTATATTATTATATTAAATAAATAAGTTAATATATTAAATATTATAAAATTTAGAATATATTATAATTTTTTAGTTTATTTAGTTTAACAATTAATTTATAACTTTTAAAATACTTATTATTTAAATATATATTTTTAGTTTTAATTAAAGTTAAAGTTAATTAAAAATATAAATATACATTTTTAGTAAAAATAGCTAAAATATTAAACTAAAAATTAAAGTAATAGCTAAAGTAGCTTTATTAAATAAAAAATAAATAAAGTAAATTGTAAATATTATTAAAATTTTATAATTATAAAAATAAAGTTATAAGTTTATAAAAAAAACTTTAAAATTATAAAAATAAAAGTTAAATTATTTAAATCTTAAATAATTTTATAGCCTTTTAAGTTTACTTAAATAGTTAGTTTTAACTAAAATTTAATTTAATTTATAAAATTAAAAATAAAGTTGCTTTTTTAAAAAAGAAAAAGTAATAGTAAGCTTATTTAATTTATATTATAGAAATTAATATAATAAAATAAAGTTAAAAACTTTGACTAAAATTTATATTTTAGTATATTATACTTTATAGAATTCAAATATACTATTTAAAAATTTGCTAATATAATTTTTTTAAAATGTATACATTACTTTAAAAAATAACACTTACTGCTTTTAAAATTTTAATTGCAAATAACTTTTGGTAAATTTTATTAAAAGCTTTATACTTTAAATATAATTAAGTGTAATACACCATATATATTACCAATTTTAGCTGATTTTATCAGCTAAATAAATTTTATTTAATTTTAAAATTGAAATCAGCTACTTTCAAAAATAGTTGATTATTTATTTGTATATAAACCTTTAAAAGTTTTAGTTTTGAGCATATTTGCTACAAATTAGTAAACTAAAAATTTAATTAAATATCCAATTCCAACTATTTTTTATAGATTGTTTAGATATATTACTAATTGAGGTTTAAAAACTTTTTAGAGATAGCTTCAGATTTGTAATTCAGAATAAAATATCTAACTTTTTTTAAAGTTTTTTCTCAATTTTAAAAGAATAGCAATATTTTAGATAATCTAGATTGACATGTAAACTTGTAAATTAAAAAGCTTTAAACAAGCAAATACTTATTGTTAAAAAAATTACAAAAGTTTTTCAAAAATACAATTTAATCCCATAAACTAAAGTTTACTAGTTACTTTGATGGTAGGAGATGATTTAACAGGGATATTTTTACACTGATCTTTAACGATAGGACGAATATACTCCTCATAGCCCACTTTTTGGTTGACAGGATCGATTAAGTTCAAGGGGTTTTTATCCAAGGAATCCACTATACGTCTGTACACATCACCTTTTGAAACACCCAAGTCGGAGGCGAGAAATCCGTCAGAGAATTGGAAGCAGTCGACTAGACCTACAACTTCGGGTAGTAACTTCTGGAAAAGAGCCTGTTGGGTATTACGGATCTGATCGAGCTGTTCAGGGAGTAAGGATCTGTTCTGCAGGAAATCACCCGGCTCCTTGTCGACTACCGATACCGCATACAGCTGAGCTAGATCGGTGAGGACGTTCAAGGTACCATGGGTGGCTTTACCGCTTTGATTGAGCTGCAAGATACCATTGACGAAGTGGCGTAAGGTGATATACTGCGCGAAAGCGCGGGATACGTTATTCGAATGTATACCTAGCGCATCCCAGTGCGAAGTTTGACTGGCTTCATAAAGGCGCTTGGTAAGGTCAAACACACGGTAACTGAATAAAGTAACAAATGCCTCCAACTTATTAGCTTTGTCGGTAACTTTAGGATCCCATACGTATGCTTTACCAGTAGCGAATAAGGATAGGAAATAGGTAGATTCGTATAAGTTAGTGGTGTCGCTTTGAATAGCTTTAACAAATTCTTTGAGTAGGAAACGGGACGGTTGTTGGGTGAGAAGTCCATTTTCGCCCTCGTAGGTCATAGTGGGTTTGAACGAGTTGTAGTATTCAGGGATGCCGCTGGCTTTGAGGTAACCCTGACCACCTAGACAGCGACGTGCCTCTTCAATACCATCGGATGCAGTGCCAGAACAGTACCCTTTCAAAGCAGCTGAAATTCCGTGCACTTCAGGTAGAAGGGAAAAGTCGTTGTGCTCCTTAATCGAAGTCATCATAGTTTGGAACTTGCCCGCCAACCACCGAGATACGAAGTTGATGGCGAAAGTGTTGGCTAAAAGTGGGAACAAGCGGTACTGTACCAATGGGTAAGTAATTACTTGAGGCTCAAGTTTTCCACTAACTGTACCTTGACGTCGTACAGTAGCGTATCTTATAGCGATAGTTACTGCTCTCGCTAAAGCCTTGAAAGAGTGGTATGTTATACCAACTCTGGTTTCAGTCTAAAAAAGTTAAATTAACTGGCCTGTAATTGAATATTTACCATAACAGCGAAATTGATTTTATTATGCTTAGGTTTTTTGTACTGCCCTTGACGATCCACTTGACTGAAGCGCATAAGCATATTAAATCTAGGGACGCGAACTTTGTCGAAGGTAGCATAGCCTAGATATATATATTAATATTTATTATATTCAAAACTATTTACCGTTATCCGTTCCTTCATAACCAGCTTTAGCCCCGATATCTTTAAGCACAACACCTTTAACTAAAGTGTGATCTCCGATACTTCGAATTGGGACTAAGAAACCATGTGGTCCGAAATGCTGACCATTAATTATAAGTTGCGCGTACACTACCGCATGATTAGCCCACTTAGCAAGAGCTCCGGGCCAAAATTTAGCGGACTAAAAGGTCAACGACGTTAGTTATTTACAACATCGGATCAGATAAAAAGTACACTTAAAGTAGGAGAATTGATTACGAATTCGTCGGTTTCTTGATCGAATGTTGCGGTGGTTTCCAAGTTAGTTAAACTTGAACCATGACCGATTTCGGTCTGAGCATAACTAAAATAAATTAAACTTTTGCTCTTTAAAAAGTATCCGTTACCATCCTAGCATCTTGAAATTTTTGGCATCCTCGAACCATAAATCATATTGGTTTTTACTTGTATGATCTCGTATAGCACTGAGGAACATACCTTGTTGTATAAACATCTAAAATAAAATTAGAAGGTTTAATCACATTAAACTTTACAGGAACAGCTTCATCAATGTAGTGGAAGAATTCAAAGAAATCTTCATCTTTAATTCCTAGCTGATATTTAAGTTCAATAGCACGTTTACATATTTTTAAAGCATTTAAGAATCTCTAAATAAAGAAATGTCAGGTTCAATGTGTAACTAAAATTAAATTTAAGGTACCTCCGTACGAGACATATGTACTCGTTTAGTTTTTTCAAATATGAGCTCATTGTCAATAATAGATTGAAATTTAAGATGTCTATCTAAATTCTTTTGATTGCTAAATAATTGTAAAGTAACTTGATTTGAATCGAAAGTTTTTGTCTTTCTAGCTACTTCAAGATCGATAGGTTGTTGTTTACTCAAATCTATAACACCTACATCTGATTGTGATTTTTTCTCTACTAATGACATTTCCAAAATTGAAATTGACTAAAAAGTTTATGTAAATTTAAGATATTTATTTTAATAGAATGATATATAATATAAATATTAAAAAACCCACTTTAGCTGTTATAATAACATTTTTAAACCGCTTAATAGGCTCTATTTATAATATGACATTTTGGTCTTCTGAACTAAAAGGCTAAAAAATTAGTGTTGGTCACAATACCAATGTTTAATCTAAATTGTACATTAGTGATGTTTTATTATCAACCAAAGTTTCTTAATTTGTTATAGATTTTAAAATGCGTCATTACAAAACATAATTCCTCTAGGAATAATAAACGTTATAGTATGGTTGAAAATTAAGTTTATACGATTTAGCAAATTTACTAAAATTTTTTATTTAAATTAGCAAAGTGTATTGAAAGGATCTGGAATATATGTTTTCACTAAAACAGTAATACAATTATATATCTTCACTATTTTTTAAATTATAAACTAGGCTACAATCTGTTACTAATACATACATTAGCATGTAATTTACCTTATAATGGGCTATGATAAATTTCATACTAAGTTGCTACTCTTCTAAATGTATGAATAGCAAGTTTGGATATTTATACCTGCATATGTAAGCACATATTTTTCAAATTGGTATTAAGTCAATTATAATTATATCTTTATAAAAATACTTTTATTAAAAAAAATTCTTGATAGTTTCTACAGTATCTAATAGTCACTGCTACTTTACCATCCTTTTTTACAGAGACAAAATATCTAACTTTATAGTAACTCTATCACTCATAACTAATATATTTCTCTAGTTTGATTAATTTCTATTATGTAGGTATGAGAGTTTTTTCTATACGTTTTATTTTAATTATATAAGTGCTGTCTTTTAAATATGTACTATAATTACTACTTGATTTTGTATATACTTATTAAATAAGTTCTATATAATAGTTTGCATTTCTCTTTTTGCAGCTTAATTAGAATTGCCCTTTATCTATATACTAGTTACTTAATCTAAACTTATTATTATTAAGAATAAAACTGCAATAATTGCCTTATTTGGAATTTATTAATTTCAATTTATATATATAATTTAAAAAAACTATAATATTTTAATTTATTACTAATATTAATATATTTAGTAATTGCAATTGAATATTATTTATCTAAAAAATATATGAAAATATTTTAGTAACTATTATAAAACTATAATTAATTTAAGAATTTTAATTTAGTAAAAAATTTAGTAATTGTAAACATTTAATAATAAACCAAATATTAATAAAAAAGAATACTAATATTTAATTATAATTTCTATAAAGCTATATATAAATTTATGTATTTTAATTAATAATTGGCTTTTTTTTATCTTAATATATTTTATAAAAAACTTTTTTTTAATAATTTAAAATAAAGCTATAAAAAAGTAAAATTTTAATATATAGAAAATAGTAATAAATATTTATTTAACTAAATTAGAAAATTATATATATATTAGTACTTTCATGTGTATAATTATTTTTAATATTATAATTTAACTATTTTTTAATTTTATTTATTTAATTAACTTAATATAGTCTACTTTATTTTTAAAAATATAATTAATAAATAACTTTTTATTTTTATACTTGATTATACTATTACTACTTTTTATAGTTGTATTATTTATTTAAATTAAGCTTATTTTATACTATATATATTTACTTTTTAAGATTTTTTCTTATATAAAATTTAGTTTTATAAAAAATTTATCTTATTTTATTATTATTTTAAATATTTTAATATTTTTATTTACTTAGAATTTAGTTTTTTATATTATATTTTTTTAAAAGTATCTACTTTTTAAGCAAGAGAATCTTCTTTTACTAGTCACTTATTTTATTAATATTATATTTAAAACAAATTAAAATTTAGTTTAGTAGGTTTTTTACTATTTATAGTATAAAAGTTCTATCATTTCCACCTTTTCTATTTAAAATATAAGGATTAAACTCATTATTATCAGAAAAAAATAAAGGTTTCACTTGTTGAAACTATCTCTTCTTTTAATTTCTCTACTCTTTTTTATTTTATATTTATTTATATACTTTTAATAAATTTTGTTACTCATATTACAAGTGTTTTCAAAAAAAGTTGTATTTATATAAAGCAACATTCTATAATTAAATTAAATTAATATTATAGTTTATTAAAAACTTTGTTTTTACTAATTTTCAAATAGTATTAAGATTAAGGTGCAAACAATTAATCTAAACTAGAAACTAGAAAATTAAATAGTTTGTAACTTATTTCTAAAAGTTATAAATTAAATTTGAAAATATTATACTATACAATAAAATTTTAATAAAGCTAAGTTTAAAAAGTAAAAATAAAAATAAAATAAAATTAATTAAAAATTATTATTGTTTTTTAAAAAGCAAGGCTATTTTCTACATTATATATTTAATTACAGATGTTTTAAATAATAATAAATAATAATAAAAAGGAGTAATAACCACCCAAATTTCTAAAAAAACTAAACTTTCAAGCTTAAAGCTCGATTTAATCACAAATTTTTAGCTCAATGATGGTTTCACCACCTCCTCACACCTGATACACAAATCTAACTGATCGTTTCTTAGATGGAATTTCCAACACCTAGGGCATTTACAAGCCCGATCCCAAAGTTGGACGTGGACATTAACTTTTGCAACCTGCCTAGAATCTAAAAAAAGAGCATGTTAAATCAAAGAAAAAAAAGTTGAGGTACCATTAAAATCACAAATTAACTCTGTTGGAGTTCCTAAATCGGATTGTTGGATAAGGTCGGTATCGTTTTGAGAATTCAATTCCAACTGAGAGACTATAAGCGCATCTTTGATTTCTTCCTTTAATTCTAACAAAGTTTCCCCGATTAAATTGCCCGTCTCCTTAGGTAGATTATTTATTACAACCTTAGCCTGTAACGAAGATTTTATAACTCTAAGAAAAAAGAAGTTAATCGGAAATCATTTCTGAAAGCAATAGTTACTGATTCTGTCGAAGTTGTGCCAACTGCAGGTTGACCAAAGTACGTAGTTGTGTCATAGGCTGGAGTTTAGCTTCTAAATCGGGGTTAAACCAACTCGAATCCTACGAATTTACAAGTTAAAAATCTGTGTCCCAAATTAAAAATGTAGAAAAGTACCAGCTGTGGCCAACCGAACTGTAGAGGACTGAACGTTTCTTTTTCAGTCAAACCCCTTTTAAAGAGGGGTTGGATTTCATTAAAGATCTCCTGACTCAAATTGGGAAGTATTGGGTTGATAATAGTTGCATAAATGTTAATAAGATGGAAGAGCACAGTTTGTACAGATCTCCTACTTGAAGAGTTGATAGCATCGCAGTAGAGTCGATCTTTGACAACGTCGAAGTATGTAGCCGATATTTGAGCTTGGAATGAGTTAAGTAATTTAACTAGTTGACCGAACTGATAGCTCTGATACAGGCCTTTGGCTTCCTTCGTTAAATTGAAAATCTGATGTAAGACAAGTTGATCCAACTTATTTAAATTTTTGTAATCCACTTTATGTTCAGCAGCATCGAACCCATATAGGTTACCAATACAGAACCTAGCTAAATTACGTAACTTGTTCAGTGCGATACCGTTAGCTTGTAACACTGTATTGGAAAGGTTGACATCTTTAGTATAATCAGAACTTGCAGTCCATAGCCTAAGCCCATCAGCACCGTAGGGTGGATTCAGTTTCTTGTTAGCACCCCCGTCGATAATCGTATCTGGAGCTATAATATTCCCTATGGATTTGGACATCTTGATCCCATCTTTGTCTAATACAAATCCGTGGGTAATTAACGTTTTGTAGGGTGCTAGGTTACGGGTAGCTATGGAGGTGAGTAAAGAAGATTGGAACCAACCACGGTGCTGGTCACTACCTTCTAAGTAGATATCGGCTACTACCGATTGTTTAGAATCGGTAGCAGCGGGGTCAAAGGTAGTGGTGGTGGATGCGGTAGGGAAAAGGCTGGGAGAATCTAGCAGTGCCCAGGAAGTGCCTGAATCAAACCAAACGTCCATCGTATCGAAGCCTCTGGTGTACCCTAATATAAAAGGTTAAGAAAACTAGCTGTAAACCCTCAAAGGTACCTTTATCTCTAAGTTGCTGGGGTAAGAGAGCGTCAGTAGCAAGTTTAAACCAAGCATCGGGACCCTCCCTCTCAATAACTTTTATCACGTAATCGATTACTTCTTCGTTTAAGATTGGGTCACCTTGTTGGGTGTAGAATGCAGGGATAGGTACACCCCAAGAACGTTGCCTTGAGATACACCACTCCTTCCTAGACTCTAGGAACTTGGTGAGGCGGTTGGTTCCGGACTTGGGCAAAGTTTCCACTCCATTTAAGGAGTCGACGGCCTGTTGAGTAATGGTACTTACATCGATAAACCATTGGGCAGTAGCTCTACCAATTTAACTAAATTAATGGCTTACATCTAAATAAATATAAGAGTTACCTTTGAATTACCGGTTTCTTACTCCGCCAATCGTAAGGGTAACTGTGAGTAAAGGTATATTGATGTACTAAAGCATCCAAGTCTACTAACTTTTCTAACACTTTCAAGTTGCCGTTCCCTAATACAGCTAACTTATGGAATTCAGGACCAGCATCTTCAGTATACTTGCCGTAATCGTCCACTAAACTTCAAAGTTAAAATACTACTTTTAAAAAAATTTGCTACCTATGGATAAAGTAGGTATGTTGTGCTTCTGGCAAGCTAGATAATCCTCATTACCGTGACTAGGTGCTGTATGTACCAGTCCTACATATAAAAAATATTAGATGAGAAGGAAATGGTCAAATCGTACCGGAACCGGATTCGGCACTAACGTAATCAGCTACGATGATTGGGGAAGTACGGTGGTAGATGGGGTGAATGTAAGTCGAGTTCGACAGCTCCTGACCTATTTCATAAAATAAATTTACTAAGCTAAAAAAAATTACCAGTAAGTTCAGCTACTTCAACCAAAGGTGAAGAAGAATCTAAAATTTCCTGCATAGCTTGTAATCGACTTTTAGCTACAATTAAATATTGCTCCTTATGTTCAATAACAGAATAGACAATATCTTCATGAACTGCAATAGCCTACATTTGTGTAATTTATTATTGATTTATAACTAAAGGGTGAATGTTTTACCTGGTTAGCTAATATGGTCCAAGGAGTTGTAGTCCATATCAAAGCGTAGATAGGTTTAGATAAACCTGACAACTTAGCTTTACATTCTAAACGAAACTTTGTTTAAATAAATTAAAGATTGGGAAAAAATACGCTCAGAAATTTTATCTAATTTAAACTTGATGTAAGCCGCAGTTGATTGATGGTTGGGGTTATATTCCAGCTCACTTTCGGCCAGAGCAGTCCTATAGCAAAAAAAATATAAATATCAATAAACTAGACCCAACAAAAAACAAAAACTATTACTTGGTGGATGGGGACCAATATACTGGTTTAGATTTACGGTATATAAGTTTCTTGGCACACATCTTTTTAAATACATGTAACTGCCTTACGACATAATCCGTTTCTAAATTTTAAAAATATAACAAAATAAAAAGGTTTACCCATAGTTCTATAATTAATATCAAAATCGGTCATAATAGACCACTTCAAATAATCTGATTTCTGGTCCTGGATAGCTAAACTGGCAGCTTCTCTAGCTAACTTACGTACCTGTAAAGGTTCTATTCTCTTATCCTATTTAGATTTAAAAAAACAACCAAAAGAAAGTTAGCTAATAGAACCATATATATTTAAAAACTTTACTTTCAGTTTAGCTAAAGCTTTTAACTCGATAGGTAAACCGTGACAATCCCAACCTGGTACATATCTACCAATATAGATAAAAAATTATGTTAAATTTTTAAACTGAAAGTTAAAGATTTGTTTTTACCCAACTTTGTATCCCTCTAAAACTTTAAATCTGTTGATGATATCTTTCAAAATCTTATTCATGGCGTGACCTAAACTTATTATAAAATAATATAAAGTCAACCCAAAAAAACTATTTTAAATGTCGTATTTTACCTGTATGTAATTTACCGTTGGCGTAAGGTGGCCCATCATGTAAAATAAAAGGCTTTCGATCTGTTTGACGTATCTATACCTCATAAGTTAAAAATCTAAAGTAGAAAATAATATATAGCATACCTGCCATTCATACAATTTTTTACTATTATCTAAATCTGAATTATTTTTTAAGTTAACTTTCAATGGGAACGAGGTTTTCGGTAACTGTAAAGTCGTACTGAAATCTATATTACTACTACTATTTCTAGTGAGAGTGGTAGTGGTAAAGAGGTTGGAATCGTAACGTAGACATCTCAACTTGTTAAGTTTTAGTTGAAATCGTATCATATCTCTAAATTGTATTAATCGCTATGTCTCTTTACTCTCTATAGTCGAAACCTCTTCAACCTCTTACAAAACCAAAACTTTTAAAAACTGATATAAACTTTTGACTAGTACTAACTTCGAAAACTTTTCGAAATATCTCAAAATCTCATTCTCAAAAAAAATCACATCATACCCATCTCCTACAAAAATGTTGGAATTTGATTGGATAAAATTACTTTTTGAATAGAATGACTAACTCGGCATCATTTTGCACCGAACTCGAAAAGTTCCTACACTTTTCAAACATAGTTATCCTACACTTGTATTAAAAAGATTAGACATAAAGATGGCCATCGCTGCAATTACCGGTAAACTTCGTCGTGGTTTAACCTTCGATATAGTAGGTTCTTTAACCTTAGCTTCTTTCTCTGGTTACCTTTATTGGATCAAATACCACGTCCCAGTTCAGAACCAAATTACTGATTTTTATACTAAACTCGAAGCTGAGAAGAAGGCTAAGAATGAAGGTAAATTTAGATTTCTTCGATTTTGAAATTATGTACTTATACATTATTTTTTGTAGCTTAATTTCTAGGGTTCTTATAGTAGTAAACAAATTTTCCTCTTTACTTTATAAACTAAAGGAATCGATGAAATGTTATTCTGTTCTTATATATTTAATTTGATTAGAATTTTATTCCTTTTCAATTTTTTTGCCTTATTTTTATTTCATTATATTAATATCCGTTACTATTTAACACTATTAAGTTGGTTCTTAATTTTTACTTGCTTATAGGTATAAATTTTGATCTAGAATCTATAATTGAACTTAACTTTTCAAGTTAAATGATTTATATCTAGTTAATTTTTAAAAACAAAACTTTTATTGAATTGCTTCTATTTCTATGATATATCGTTTATTATAGATTGATATATAAACTATTGTTTACACATCAATCAACAAAAAAGTTAACTGTAGTTCGAATAACTTGTTTGAATCTAAAAGATTCTCGTAAATTTATGGATTTAACGATTTTGTTAATATAATAGTATGTTTTTTTGATTAATATATATTGGGTAGAGTTATTATCTAGTTAAATAAAAGTTGTATTACTTGGTCATCAGCGTATCTAAAGATAAAAATAATACCTAGTTATTAATTAAAAATATAGGTTACCAAGAGGCAATTTTACTAATACTTCATTATCATTTTATATGTTATTTTACAAAATAGAAAACAAAGCTTTTAAAAACTAAATATTTAATTAGCTAATATATTTAGTATATTTTTTAGCATAAAATTAAATTACCTAGTACGAACAAATATCATTTATTAGTTTTTCTGTAAGTTTTCAAGTTTAAAAAACTCTTGATATAATATTTAAAGTGGCTTTTCTAATCTTTATTTATAGTTTATATAATATAATAGGTTTTTAGCAGTTTTTTAATTTTATAGTAGTAATAGTTATTATAATAATATTTTTAAACTCTTGATTAAATTTAATAGTCATACTATATATTTTTGTTTATTTTTTTTAAAAAATAGAAATCATTTATAGGTTGTTCTGAACTAAAAATTAAGTAGAATATTTTTTAAATTTTATTTTAGGTGATTTTAAATTTGTTTCAAAATATAATTTAGCATAATATATATACATGCTATTTTTTTCAATAATCTAAAAAAATGATATAATTAGTTTTAATTTACTTATTAAGTCTTTATAAAATTAAAATATAAGTAAAAAAAACTTTTTACTATATTTTTCTTATAGTTATAATTAGTTTTTATTATTTAACTATTGTAAAAAAGAATTGTAATAAGAGTTAAATATATATATTACTATAAAATTACTATAATTAATTGTTTATTTTTTAAAGACTTTTATTAAAAACAGCTAGAAGAATTTATTAAAAAATTAATAATATATTAAAAACAATTATTAGAAGAGAAAAAGAAAATTGAAAATAATACAGTATATTTTACTTATTTATTTATAAAGGATAAAACAAAAAAATTATTCAAAAACTATTTTAATTAGATTTAATGCTAGTTATATTTACTTTAAACTTTTATATATAAAAGTTTTATTTATTAGCTTTAAATATAAAAAAGCTAGGCTAATAAAAAATTAATATATATATATAATTAATATATTTAATAAAAAGCTTAAATATAAAATTTTTAGCTTTATATAGCTATTATTTTGATAGTTTTTTTAATACTAAGATATATAAAATAATATAACTTTAAATTAATAAATTAGCTAATTTTATAATATAAAATTAAAGTTTTAAAAGAGTAAATATTTAGAATTTTAATATTTTACTAAGTTATAAATATATAATTAAAAGTATAATTAAGCAAAATATTTATTGCATATTTATATATTACTACAAAAAAATGCTATATTTTATTAAGTAATATAATAATTTTTTAATTAATATTAATAAAATTTAAGCTTTTTTTCTTTTAAAAAATTTGATAACTAAATATAGTATTTAAGCTTTAAATTTTTATATACTTATATTAAAATTACTTTATATATATAAAAATATATTAGTTTTAAAGTAAGTTACTATAAAAACTAAATATAAATTTAGTAAATCAACTATATAGCTAATAATATTTACTTATTTATTAAACTATAAATTTAATTAATATATAAATTTTAAATTAATTATTTTATATATAGCAAAATTATAAATACTATTACTAACAATTAAAATATTTAAATATTTTATTTATTTATTTATTTTAAAAAATTAAAAAAATAGTAAATATTTTTTAAAATGCTATTTAATTAGTTAAGTAAAAAGCTAACAATATAATTAATTTATATTAATAAAAAAAGCTAGTTTTAAAAAATTTCAAAATAAATAAATAAAATTTTTGCTATTATTAATTTATAAAAATATTTTCTAAAACTATTTATAATATTTTATCTATTTTTAGAATTTTATTTTTAAAATCTATCAGTTTAATAATTTTTATTAAATTGCTATATTTATTTTAATTATAATATTTTTTTAGTTTATAAAAACTAATTTATTACTTATTTTACTTTTATTTACTAGCTTTATATAATTAATTATATTTAGAATATTTTTAAAAATTATAAATTTTTTAATAATAATTTTTTAAAGTTTTATTTATTTTTAATTACTATTCTATTACTAATATCTATATAAGCTTATTTTAATATTTTTTATTATTTAAATCTATATTTAAATAATTTTTTTAATATATATTATATTTTTATTAAAGTAATAAAAACTACTAGCTTTATTATTTTAATAATACTTTATTTTGGTATTAAATTAAAGTAAATTAATATTAATACTAATATATATAATCAAAATATACTATAAAAGTAAAACTAATAGATTATATAAAGTATTAATTTAAAGTAAAATAAATTAAGTTATTATTAATTAAATATATATTTTTTTAACTAGCTATATATAATTTTATAAAATATATTGCTATAATTATATTTATAATAATATTAAATTTTTATATAAAATATATTATTTTTATTAAATATTAAGTATATATAAAAACTAATAATTTTTTTATCTAATATAAAAATATATAAGTAATAAATTTATATATTAAGTTATCTAAATTATTTATTAAATAAACTTTTAAAAAAATATAATATAAAATCAATTTAATGAATATATATTATTATAAATATATTATAAAGTTATTAAAATTAAAAATATTTTATTATTTATTAAATAAAAAATTTAATATTTTAAATACTTTATTTTTAATATTAAGTATTTTCTATATCTTTAAAACTATACTTCAAAAGTTAACTTTAAAGTTAAATTTTTTATTAGTTTATAACTATTATATAGTTAATATTTATTGCTAAATATAATAAAAATTTATAATTTTATTAGATTATTATATTATTATATTATTTTTATAGCTATATTATAAATGTATTATACTTATTTAATTTATATTTATTTATATAAAGTTGCTATATAAATTTAAATAATATTATTTAAATAGCTAATATATTATAAATTAAAATTTTTATAATAATATTTATATATATATGCTTAAATTTTAAAAAAAATTAATAAAAGTAAAATTAGCTATTTTTATAAGTAGTATTATATAGTATTATTGCTATAAAATTGCTAAATTTATTATATATTTTATATAATATTTAAAAAAAATTTAAGTTATAAATATTAGCTTAATATTATTAATATCTTAAAAAAACTTTATAATATTTATATTTATTATATATATATAATTAATTTATATTAAGTATTATTATTATAGTTTTTTAAATATTATATTTAATACTTTACTTAATAAAATATATAATAGCTATATATATATTTATATTTATTTATATTTACTTATATTAATTTATTTATATATTTATAAAATGTTTTTTTAAATTATATTTATTTTTAACTTATATAATTAAAAAAATATTTTTTTAAAGCTTTTATTTTTTTAATCAGTTATATATATATTTATATTTATAAATAAGATTTTATTAATACTATTTTTAATATATAAAATTTTATAGTATAACTATTATATTTTTTACTACTTTTACTTTATATTAGCTTTATTTTATAGCTATAATTAATAAATAAGAAAAAAAAATTATATAAATATTTATTTATTTTTTATTTAATTTTTTAAACTATTTTATAGTATTTTTAATATAGCTATTAGTTTAGTTATACTTTTTATTTAGTTAAATAATTATATATTTATATTTTTTATATAATTGCTACTATTATTTTAATAATAATAGCTTAAAATTATTTTAATATTATAAAATCAAAATATTTTATAAATAATATTTTTTTTATATACTTAAATATAATAATTTTTTAATTTAAATTTTAGTTTTATACTACTTTTTTTGCAAAAAAATATATTTAGTTTTATTAAATTACTATTTAATAAATATATATTTAAAATATTTTAAATAATATATAATTTTAGGTAAAAGCCCTAATATTTTGATAAAAAACTTTAATATAAAGTTAATAAAGCTAATAAAATTAAATTAATAACAAGTTATTTATTAAGTAAAGTTATAATTAAAATATTAAATAAAGCTTTAACTTTGCTTTTTATTTCTTTTTATATACTTTTCATTAATTGCTAAATATAATTAAATTATACTAAGTTTTATTTTTAAGTATAAAGCATTATATTAAGTAATACTTAATAAGATAAAATTAGTATTTATTATTTTATCAAAAAAATAAAAAAATATATAAAAGTTTTAAAAAAGATAAATATAAGTAAAACTTAGTTAAATAAGCTAAGTGATAAAACTTGTAATATTATAAATTTATTATAAAAAATAAAGCTAAAGTATAAATAGTAAATAATTTAATTTATATTTAAAATATTTAAAATATTTAAAATATAAATATAATAAAATACTAAGCTTAAATTTATATAAAAAGTAAATTTAAATTAAAATATATTTAATTTATTAATTAAAAAAAATCAAGTAGATTTTATAAACTTAAATTTAAAAAATTTAAAAAAAAGCTAATTAAATAAACTTTAATTAATAAAAATTTAAAAAAAATAAAGATAATAATTTATTATTAACAAATTTAATTAATAAATAAGTTAGCTAAATATTATATTTTAAGCTTATTTTACTTTAATTATAATTTTTAATTTTAAGTTTTTCAATTATTATATAGTAAACTATAGTATTGATATTTTTAAATTAATATTTTTATTATATTATAAATATATATATATTAGAATTTTTATTTTAAAAGTTTTAATATTAAGGCTAATATTTAAAATATTTTTTTTATATTTCTATTTTATATTTTTAGCTAAATAAAAAATATAAAAATAGCTTATATATAAAATACTTTTTCTATTAATTAATATATTTTAAATATAATACTTTTAATAATAATTAAATTAAAAGTAACTAAAAGATTATACTTAATTAAATATTTAAAAAAAAGTATTAGACTTAACTTTAAAATTTAAATTACTATTTACTTTATTAAGTTATAATTTACTTTTTTATTTTTTAGTTTTAACTATATTATAAAATAATAAATTTACTTTTTTAACTTAAAAGTACTTTTTTATTTATTACTTTTTTAACTATTTTTTTAATTATTTTTTATCTAGTATATTATTTAATATTTAATACTAATTAATTAAAAAGTATTTAAAATTAGTTATAATTTTAAAAAAATAAAGTAATTACTTTTAAATAAAAATAAAAATAATAATAAATTAAAAAACTATAAATATAAAAACATTAAAAGTTTTTTTTAAAGATAATTAAAATTTTTACTTTAAAGTTTTTAATTTTTATTATTATTTTAATAAATTATATAAAATCTAAGTATTTTTATTATATAATTTTTATAATATTATTAAATTTATAAAAATAAATTTATAATAAATATTTAAGTATATAAAAAGTTTTAAATTAGTAAATTATATTTAAAATAATAGTTAACTTTACTTAACTAATAAAGTAATATTACAAAATATATTTAAAACATTTTTTAAGTATTTTTTTATTACTTTAAATTTAAAATTCTTATATTTTATTTATATTTACTATAAGTTAATTTAAAATTAATAAGCTATTATTTTAGCTTTTTTAAATAACTTTAATTTTTATTTTTATTTTACTATTTTTTAAAAATAATGGTAAAGTTAATATTTAAGTTAAGCTTTACTTAAATATTTAAAAAAATTTAACAGATTTTAATTATTAATCTTTTTATTTTACTTAAATAAAAAGTTAAAATCTAAATCTTTTAATTTTTTTAAGCTTTTTATATTAATTATTACTTTTTTATTTTTTATTACTATTAATTTTTTAGTTTTTTTATTTTTTACTATAAATTTTGATTATTATTATTAATTAATTTAGTTTTAGCTTTTTTATCAAAATTATTATTTTTTCTAATTTTTTTTGAAAATTCTAGCTTTTTTTCCTTTTTAAGCTGTTTTTTAATGCTAAATAGTATAAATTTTTAACTTTTTTTAAAATTTTATCTTAAATTTTCTTATTTTAATAATATTAATTTACTTTTTTTATATTATTTTTAACTTAATTAATTTTTAAAGTTGTTAATTTTATAAGCAAAATTTATATTATAATTTAATTATTTTAATTATTTAATAAAATATTGCTAAAAGTTATATATTTAGCTTATTTATTTATTTTTTTGTAACTTAGCTTTTTTTTTTAAAAAGCTAAAAATCTTAGTTTTAGTAAAAAAATATTATTAATAAAAGATATATATTTTTAGTATTACTTTTCTTTTTATTTTTTCTTTTTAATATTATTAATTTAGCTTTATTTATCTAAATTTTATAAAATAATATTTTTTATTTTATACTTAATATTTAACCTTTTAAAATAAGCTTTTATTTTTCAAATTATAAGCATAATAGTAAATAGTTTTTAAGAAAGTTAGTTATAATTTTATAAAAAGTTAATAAAAATTGCTAATAAAACTTAATGTTATAGCTATACTTTTATAAATATATACTTAAAAAATAGATAACAAATTTTTTATAAAGTTAGAAAAAAATTAATAAAATAAAAACTATAATATATTAAAATATACTAAAATAAAGTTAATAAATTAGTATTTTTTATTTTAAAACTTTAAGATTTTAAAAAACAAAGTTAAATTATATTATTAAAAAAATATATTTATTTATTTATTATACTAACTTATTAATTATTATATTTATATTTATATATTTATTTTAATCTTTTCCATTAGAATAATACTAAATTATTTATATTAAATCTTTTAATATAATTAATAAAAGACTTAAATTTTATTATTTTAATACTTTATTATCTACTATATAACTAATAACTTTATTTTTAGTTTAAAATCTACCTTTTTTTATAATATCTTTCTAGTTTAAATTTCTTTATTTTTATTATTTTTACTTTATAAATAACTTATTCAATAATATTTTTAGCTGTTAATTGTATTTTATTATCTTTTTTTACTTTATAAACATTATTACTTTATAATTAAAACTAGCTTTTAGTAGCATAAATTTTTTTATTTTCTATTTTATAAAAAGTTAAAAATATTTTTAACTATATTTTGTTTATATAAAATATTATTTTAATTAGCTTACTTCTTTTGTAGCTTTTTCTAAAAAACTATATCTTAGTAATTTTTTAAATGTAGGTGCTTTTTAAAAATAGTAAACTTTTGAAAAATTAAAATTTATACTTCAAACTTATTTTCCCTCCTTTCTTTCCTTTTATTTTCAGAAGTACTTATTTTTAACTTTATTTTAACTTTCTATTCTCTCTAAATTAGTATATTAGTAAATTTTATCTTAGCTTTTATCTTCCAAGTTTTCTTGTCAACTTAGTCTTTCCAAAATAAGCCTACTCTAGGAGCTTCAAAAGTGATAGCTCTTACCCTTGTTGATGTTATAAGCTTAAACTATTCCTATTTAAACTCTCTATTTTCCTCAAGGATATAGCTTTAAGAACCCCATTCTTGTCTTATCCATTTCAATTATTGCTGCCTCGGATGCCCAGGCTTTAAGCCTCTCTTATTTTGGTTCTGAGTAACTCTCCCCTCTCTGTCCCTTTGCCCTCAATTTATAACACTTAATTATTTAATTTTCTAATGAATTTGTAAATACTTGGACCCTTGGACTTTCAAATATATATATATATCGATTAGAAGAAATACTAAGGAGTACTATATTTAATACGCTTAATACTTAAAATAATTAAAAAACGATGAAATAAAATTATTTTATTTTATTTTATTTACTCTGTTTACATTAATTTTCAATTTTTAGATGCTTATTATATAAAAAGCAGCATTCTGCGAACTGACACTTTTAATAACTGAAATTTGAAATCAATAAACAGCTATATGTCAAAACTATTTATTTGAAAGTGAAAAAATTTAGAAGCAGAAATATTTCGCAAAAACTTAAGTTCGAAATAGAAGTAGTATATCTAACTGTAGAAAGGTTCTCTAGCTGATAAGTTAATTATTGAGTGTAATGTGTCCGGAAGATGAAGCTCTATTACGTGTCTTACGGGCAACGAATGGGTTTGCAGCGGGATTCATAGTAGAACCGGCGTTTGGGCTTGGGTTATTTTGCTGAACAACGTTGGTTTTGGAAAATGGTGAGTTGTTCAAGTAGTTAGAACCAGGAATAATACCGGGAGGGAAAGGGCTACTGGTCGAGTTTAATTGGGAGGGGTGGGAAGGAGTTGCCAAATTCCAATTCATATCGAAATTGTTTTGGTTTGAAGCAGGTGGGGCGAATTCTTCTTTGAGGGTGTTTTTCTTTGAAAAAGGCGAAAAAGGTGAGAATTGATCAAGTTTTCCGCTCGATAACTTGGTTTTCAAGAAGTTATATTGAGTCATAGGCTGCATTGACACCGAGCTAGATCTAGGACGTGAATGTTGCTGGAACGGGATAGAAACTGATCCGGATCTACTTCTAGAGTACATCGGTTGGTTAGGACCGACCAAGAATGGCTGGGAATCGTCGTATAAAACGCGTCTGTAGCCATTGAATTGGTTTTCTTTAGCATTCTCAGTCCATTTGTCTACTACAGTTTGGATAGAAATCTTGGTTTTTTCATCGATATAAGGTGAAGTTATAACTTTTTGAACGAATTGATGTCCTTGATTTTGGTCAAACATTATATCTTTAACGAGTGGAGGAGGAGCAGTTTGAAAGAAAATCCGTCTTAGGAGGAAATCGCGAGAACTCAAACACAGTTGTTGATTAATTAAACGTAAAATTATTGGTGAGGCCAATTTATGGCAGCAAAGTTGTGCCAAATGACTGTTTAAGTTAGCTACAATACCCATGTAGTGATCACTGTATTGAGAATCAAGCACCC
Source organism: Capillidium rhysosporum (assembly GCA_037055185.1). Classification (NCBI taxonomy): domain Eukaryota; kingdom Fungi; phylum Entomophthoromycota; class Entomophthoromycetes; order Entomophthorales; family Capillidiaceae; genus Capillidium; species Capillidium rhysosporum. The sequence continues at coordinate 22,951 of JAWQFY010000221.1, read as the reverse complement.
AGTTTAATAGCAAAGAACCGTTTGCATTGGTAGAGAGAGTATGGGAGTTTCTCATGAGAGATTCAGAAACTAAATCTCTTTGTTCTTGAGTTGTATACTGACTGTCTAAGCATGTACGAATAGCTCTAGCCCCAAATCTTCCTTGAGCAATATCGGCGCATTTTGCATAGATAGAATCAAAAATGAATTGATTATGAGGTGCATCAAACTTTAAACAGCACTGTACGACATAGTTTCCAAATTGATCAAGTAACAAAGCAGGTATATAAGGTTTAAGTGCATTGCAGATATGGGTGATCTAAAACTTTTAATATATAATGGTAATAATAAATATACCTGTTCATCAGTCCTAGCACACTCGATCATTTTCTGTACAGCCCAAGTACCATTTTTGTCTAAAGATCTATTAATAAAAATTTGGCACGTAAGCTTACGAATTCCGATAGCTGCCATGTGAGGAGCAACGGCGCAAATGAGAGCAGTTTTCTGACTATCACTACCATGTTCGACAAGTTTTTGGATGATTATATTTCCTATGTAATCTAATAAAGTTAAAAAGATACTATAAAATCTGTATACCAGAACATAAGTCGACCCACGAATCCATAGTTTCAGTGAATACAGTGTTGATGAAATCGTGACTTGGTTCATTTTCGAGTTGCTTTCGAAGCTCTCTAAGTCTTGAAGGATCAATTTTTCGTTTTAAGGATGGGTTTGGGATAGGTGGGAGAGTAACAGCATATTCGAAAGACATGAGTTTTTCTAAAAATGTGGTGAATATTGATTCCTTTACTTCCTAATTACCATGCTTATCTAACTTTTTGAAAGTCTGCTCGGCGGCTGCGTTGATAAAGGTGTTCGTCAAGTGAGTGTCGGACATTATATTAACTAATTTGTGTTCGAAAATTTATTAAATTAACTAATTGTGAGAAAGATAAATTTTTTTCACATTCAATCCTTTCATTTCTTATAGTGACTGACATATAGTTTTAAAACAGATTCAATGCCAGACATTTATTCTAAATCTTAAGTTATCCAATCTTCACATCATCAATTAATATAATGAGAATAATTTAACCAAAATTTGCCGGTTTTTAACTACATGTACCCAATTAAAGTAAAACTTAATAAGTATATTGCATAGTTTCTTGTTCAACCGTTTTAAAACTAGATGAAACTAATGTTTAAACTGGGAGACTAAGCCTTTTGCTTGAACTATTTTGATGCACATAATAGGCTTTAATTGGTTAACTCATCAGTGCCTGAGCATCAAATCGTATACTCCAGTAAGGTTCTTAATTTATACTATAATTCACCTTGATTACCCGAGAAATATAAGTAGTCTTCATCTAGGGTTGATCGGTTGAGTTTTTTGAACTTTTCTTATAAAATTGCACATCGTTTTGACAATAAACGATCAGTAAATTGACGTTTTACTTTGATAAACTTGATTAGTTTTTTCTAATTTTGTATTAACTCGATTTCAGGGATTTCAAAACAAACAATTTTTAAACTAAAGAATAAAGTTATCCTAATTCGGAATTTTAAATGTAAATAAAGGGTGCAATATTGAAGATAAAATATTCTAATTTATTTTTCGCAGAGCTGAAAATTTTGTAATGCATTTTGTATAATCATCGTATTAATGAAAAGGATTAAAACAGTTGGGGTGTATTGTCAAATATTTTAAAGATAAACTAGTGTCTTAAAGTTAGCTAAATATAGGATTACTAAATTTACTCAGCCAGCTTAGTAAATTTGTAGTTAGGCTAATAAATTTACATCGCTTATTTTTGTTTTGTACAACGGTTACAAGTTAAAAACGTTTTTAAACTCAATTTAATTATGTGAATTAATATTTTTAACAACTTTTAAATTAAATGAAATTATTACATGCTTTTACTTAGTCAGAATTAGCATTAAATATTTTTAATCGATTTTTTCTTAGCTTTTTTGTTTAATTTTTTAGCTTAAAGTTTTTTAATTTGAAATTTGAGATTTTAGTTAAAAATTGAAAATCTAGTGTGGGAAAAAATTTAAATAATTAATAAATTTTACTAGTTTATATCTAATATTTAGTAAATAATTTCAAATATATATTAAAAAAAACAAATAAATTTTATTAGTAAATTTAATTTAATTTAATTTAAAGTTTTATAAATAAAGCTTTTTAATTAGTAATCTTAAAATTTAACTATTTCAGAATTAGTTTTAAGTAAAAACTTTATAAGTAATTAATTTTATATTAGTGCTTATAAGTACTACAGTATTATAAAAATTTAAATATTGATAATACATAAAATCTACAAATATCACAAAACTACCAACAATAAATTAATATTAAATTAAATAAATATTTTTAAAAACTATATCTAAAACTTGAAAAAAAAATAGAAAGTTTTAATTTTAAAGCTTAAACTTTGATAAATATATCTTAAAAAAATAATTTAAATATCTAATAATAAACTTAAGCTTTAAAAAATTAAGCTTAAATAAATAAAAAATATATTTAAATAGGTATTTTTATTTTTATTTAATATGATATATATATTTACTATTATTGTTACTAACTTTTAATTACTTTTATATATATATACTTTTTAATTTTTTTCAATATAAACTAAATATATTATTTTCTTTTGCTTTGATAAACTTATATTAAATACTAATTTTTTTACTAGCTTATATTAAAAAAATTCTTTTTTTTAAATAGAATATAAATTTTACTATTATTATTAATTTTATTTTAACTTTTTTTAAATTATTTACTTATTTTAGAAAAAGATAAGTTTACTTTTTATCAATATTTAATTGCTTTTTTAAATTAATTTTAATAATTTTATTATATTATACCTATTATTTTAGCAAAATAAGTAAGTAGATTTTATAGCTTATAAAGGTAAAAAATAATTAAAAAATAATATTCAATTATAAATACTAATTTTTAAAGCTTACTTTTGTTTTTATTATTTTTTAGTTATTTTTATTAATTTATTTTTTCTATTTTACATTTTTTTTAAATTATATATTTTTATATTTATTAAAATTTTTTAATTTTTCTATCTTTTAAAACTTTTTCATTTTTTTAGCTTTTTTTAGATTTATTAATATTTATTAATATTTATCTATTTATATTTATTATTTTCTAACTATATATAATTATTTTTTTAATTTTAATAATAGCTTAAAAAAATATATTAATTTAATTTAGAATTTTAATTTTAGCTTATAAATTTAAATTTGTTAGCTTTATTTTTATTTTTATTATCTTAGTTTAACTTATTTAATAGTATTTAGCTTTAATATTATTTTCAATTTAATTAATATAATATACTTATTTTTAGTTTTTTTATAATTTTAATTAAAATACTTTTAATAATTTTAATTTAAATATTTTAATACCTTTGATTACTAAATTATTAATATTAATATAAATTAGTTTTTAATTTTTATTTAAAAAATTTTATTTACTTTTTTTTAAATATTTAATCTTACTTTAACTTTTTTAATATTTTTTCTTTAACTTATTTAACTAAATAATTATTAAAATAATAAATTTATATAATATCTTTAGCTTATTAATTTTAAATTTAATTTTATAATTAATAAATTATTATTAGTTATTAAGCTTTAATTAAATAATAATAAATTAAGCTAATTAAAGTAGCTATAAATTTATAGCTTATAAAAATAAAATTTTGCTTTTATTATAATTAAATATATATATACTTTTAATTTATATACTATATATATAAGTTTATATTTAGTTTAAATTAATTGCAAAATTATAATAATTTAAAGTATAGATTTAAAATATTATTTTAAATTTTATAAAGGTTAAAATATTAGCTTAACTATTTTTATATAATAAAATAAGTTTAAGTTAAATATATATTAAATATTTAAAGCTTAAATATAAAAAATTTAAGTTATAATATATTACTATAATATATTTTTTTAAAATAGTTAGCTTAAAAGCTTTACTTTAAAGTAAAAGTTTTTTTTAATATAAAAAATATAATTAACTATATAAATAGTATTATTTAAATCTATATACTTTATTATATAAATAAATAAAATTTTAATATATATAATATTTTTGCAGCTTTTTGTAAAAATAAAAACTATATATATTAGCTTAATTAAAATTATAAATATTTATAGCTTATAGCTATAAATATTAACTATATAGCAAATTTTAGCTTAAAATAATTTGATAACTTTAAAGTAAATATTTAAATTTATACTTTAAAAGTATAAAAAATATTTAATATATATAAAAGCTTTCATTTCATATATATTTAAAGTAATTTTAATATTAATATTTTAGTAATAATACTATTAAAATATACTTTTACTTAAATTATTTTTTAAAAGTTTATTTAAAAAATAATTAAGCTATTTTAATGTATAACTTTATATAAAGTATTAAATAATTACTTTTTATATTATTATAATAACTTTGAATTATTTCAAGGTTTTATATATTATATATATATAATACTAATATTAAGTTTTTTAATTAGCCTTTTATATAGTTTAAAAATTAATTTAATTGAAAATACTTAAGTTTTTTAAATTTAGCTTAGAAAATAATTTTAAAATAGTTTACTAAAATTATATTTTCTTTTATTTTAAATAATAATAAAATAAAATACTATTAATTTATAAATTTTTATTAAAAAAATATATAATTTAAGACCATTTAGTTTTAATAAAGTAATTAAAGTTTAATTTTATTAAGTATTCAAATTTTTATTAAGCTTTTTTTTACTTAAATTTTATATTAAAGTAATGATATTAATTTTATTAGTTTTTATTTATTTACTTTTATTTTATAAAATATAAATAAAATTTACTTTTATATTTATATAAATATAAAACTATTTTATAGTATATTTAATTTAATACTAAGCTATATATTTACTAATTTTTATAATAATATTTAAAAAATTTTATATTAATATAAAATTATAAATAAAAGCTAAAAGATTTTATTATAAGTAAAACTAAGATAATTTTTTATAATTTTTATTTTATAGCTTATGAAATACTTTTAAAAAAGTTTTTAGTTTTTATTTTAGTTAATTATTAAATTAAATAAAAATTTTAAAAATTTATTTTATTTAAAGTAGTATACTAGTTTAAAAGCTTATTTTTAATTAAATAGATATTTTTTACTATTGTTTTAAATTAAATAATTTATTAGCTTTTTTTATTAATTAATTTTATTTTTTTAATTTATTAAAGTTTATTACTTTTTTTCTTCTTATTACTTATTATTCTTTTTTTATTTTAATATTATTTTATTATATTTATAATAAATAAATAAAATTTAATATAAAATACTAAATTTATATAGCTATAATAAAATATTTTTAATAGCTATTTATATAGATTAAAATTTTAAAAGTTTTTACTTATTATTATTAAATTAATATTTAACTATTTTACTTAGTTTTTAATTATTAATATAGTTTATAATTTATTTAAAACCTTAATAATAATTTAATTAAATAATAATATTACTTTATTTTTTATAGCTAAAAAACTATTTACTATAACTAATAAAAGCTAAATATATTAATTAATACTATTTTTATATAATAAAATAAAATAATAAAATTTATTATAATTTATTTTCACTTTTTAATATATATATTTCTATTTTAATTTTACTTAATTTTACTTTATTTTACTTTATTTTAACTATAGTTAATTTTTATTATTATATAAAAATTAAATGTATTATTTTAATAAATTTTTATAGTAATATATACTTAATAGTTATTATTTTTTATATTTAAGTTTTTTAACAATTATTAATTAATATATATTATATTTATATACCTTAAAAAGGTAAAATTTATTAAAAACTATTAAATAACAGTTTTAAAACTTAAGAAGTTTATAAACTATTTAGTATTTAATAACTAAGTAAATTTAAAATACTAATTAATTAAATAAGTTTAGCAATATATATATCTTTTATAATATATATACTTTTAAAAATAATTAATTATTTACTTATTTTCAAAAAAATAAATATAATAAAAATGTAAATAAACTATTAATATAGCCTAGTATTCTAAATATATAATTTTTATAATAGTTAAATGATATATATATATATATTAATAATTGTTTTTAATTAGTTATAATATTTTTATATATAATGATATTTAATAATTATTATTAGATATATTTTATTCTAATAAACTAAAAGGTATATTTATAATTAGTTAAACTATTTTTTTAATTCTTATATATTTTCTAAATTTGCTTTTTTTAATTTTATTTTTTATTAAGTTATAATTAGTTAAGTAAAGTAGTTAAAACTATTAAATTATTGCTTATCTTTTATTTATTATTTTTATTTTTTATTTTTAAAATTTATTATTTTTAGATTTGCAATTTTTACTTTTTTGCTATTGAAATTTTAATTTTATTTGAAGATTTTGCCAATTAAAATTTAAGTTTTATTAAAGTTTTATTAAAGTTTTCTTAGACTTTTAAAACTTTTATTTTAAACTTAATTTTTATTATTATTTATACTTTTTAAGCTTAAAAGCTTTCAAATATCTATTTATTACCAGATAGACTAAATATTTAATAGTAAATAGTGTAAAATATTTGGATTTTTCTTATAAGAAATATAGGCTACCTTATAAATTAGTGCCTTATAATACTTTTTACTATAAAACCCCTCTATTTAGAATTAGTAAGTTTATACTAACTAAATAGTCAACATTTTATAAAATAAAGTTGTTAATTATTTTTAACTTTTAATATAGCTACATTATATTTATATTTGTAAATAAAATAAGTTAATTTAAAATATTTAATAAAAAATATTTATTTATAAAATTTGAATTAATAAATACAATTAGTATTTAAATATTAAGTTTATAATAATTAAAGCTATAATAAAAGCTCTATTTTATTTTTTTAATTTTATTTAAAGAATATCATAAACAAAATTGTAACTAAGTTAAATATTTAGATCCTATTATTAAGCATTTAATATCTACCGATATGATTGAGAGCTAGATGTTAATGGAGTATTCTATTTTGTCATCACCCTTACTACTTATAATGCTTATCAGGTATTACCAGCTTGGGTGTAAAATACCCTCTTCATGGTATTGTATTTTTTATGTAAACGTTAAATATTAAATAAGTTGTAGCTTGAAAATTACTTTAAGATCCAAAAAATTGACATTCTAAAGTTAGAGATTATTAATAGAACTTGTATAAAAATATTTAAGCATACTATTTCATATATTTGTATTTACAGCAGTAGAAAATATCCAATAAAAATGCATATAGGGAAAATTGTTTATTAAACTAAGCAGTATTAAAATTAAGCAAAATATCATAAAGTAAGCGATTGGAACTTATTGGAAAGGGAAGTGTAAAAGGTAAGCAAATATTCGATGTACAGAGTTGTATGTAAGACAAGTATTTGTTTGGGATGTAGAGAGATAGTTAAAAATAGCTGCAGTTAAAACAACCAGTTTGTATACACAATATTTGTCGACAGAAGCAAGATTATGCTTAGATACGACCGAGTCCAAAGTTGACTTTATAATCAGTGTTAGAACTGATAGAAAGCTTGCTGAAGTCGAGTAGGTCAATATCATTATGTTTAGAAGTTAAAGTTGATTTCTTATCATAAGTCAAGGTAGGTATGGAAGGTTTTGAACGTAATAAACTGTGTTGGGAGTCGTAATTGTAATCGTTGAAGGCTGCAACCGTATGGTTTGGTTTCTCAACTTTATGATCAGAAGCGAAGGGATCAAACCGCTGCTGGATGAAGTTGCTTTTAGGTTCAGTGTCATAAGCTGGAGTAGGCTGCGATTGAGGGCGGTGATGAAAGGTATGTATAGCGGCCTGGACTTGTTGTTTGGCGAATAGTGGGAGGTAGGGTGAGGTTACCAGGCTCTGTAGGAACGGGTATCCACCCACGCTATCCTCGAGGAGTTGAAGCAAAGTTGAGTCGTAGTGGTCACGAGCCAGTAGCTGCAGCAAAACGATCTCACGGGTTTTACTGTTAATGGGTTGATTTACGAGGCGTAGTACGACTAGGGAAGCTATCTTATGGGTACACAGTGGAACAATATAATCTTTCAAAGAGAGTGCCATCTTGAGGTATAGCTCACTAACTTGTAAATCCAAAACCCAGTTTAAAAGTAAGGACCCGTTGGAGTTAGTTACAAGCCTTGCAGCACGATCGGTAATCGCTTCAGCAACCTGAGTGATTTGGGCTTGCGACATTAAGTTGGAGTCTAAGCAGGTACGGATGGCACGTGCTCCAAAACGGCCGACACCGATCTCGTGACATTTGTTAGCGATAGTATCTGGAACAAATTGGTTGTATTTTGAAGGAAATCTTAGGCAGGCCTGTACGACGTAGTTTCCTAAGGCATCTAATAGGAGCAGGTGGGTGAAAGGGCGTAGAGCTGTAGAAATAGTAGCAATCTAATAAATTAAAGTTAGGGGTTGTTTAATAGGTATATTAACTTGGAAAACAGTAGTGGCGAATTCTATTAACTTTTGTATCGCCCAGGTACCATTTTTATCTATTATAAAAGTCTATAAGTCAAAGGATAGTTTAAAGATGTTTACGAATTCCTATAGCAGCCATATACGGCGCTACAGCTGTAATAAGGGAGTCACGTTGTTGTTCAGTACCATACTCTACTAATTTTTGGAAGATGATATTCCCAATATAGTCTATTATAAAAAGTAAGTCGAAAGCTTTGGTACTTAAATACCTGAGCAAAGATCTACCCAAACATCCTTAGTTTCGTAAAAAGTAAAGTCTATAATTTCTGGACTGGGGTTAACTTCCAATACTCTACGCATCTCCTTCAACCGTACTGTGTCGTACTTTCGTTTAAGATTGAGAATAGGTAGCAGTGGTAAGGCCGAGGCATAATCAACTTTATACCTATTATCTAAAAATTGAGTTGTATAAGCTTGAGTTCATAAAATTTTTTCGCGCTACCTTTATTACTTTTCAAGTAAGCTGGTACCACCTTGCGGTTATTCTGAAACTTTAAAGATAAACTATCGATCATATTGGTACCGAATAATTATATACGCTAAATAATTAAGGCTATACACAGTATATTATTGTTAAAAATATATCTATAATTGAAAAGTTTGGCTAGCAAACTGTATAATAAAAGCTGGACGAAAAAATATTAAGACTAAAACACTATTTAAATTTTCGCAATGAAAAAGATCATAATCCAAGGGAAACGGAGGCTTATATGTAATGTAGCTGGTATTGTCAAAGGATAAGTTGGATAATACCCTAGTTTATACTCCTTTTTAAATATAGTTTCTTTAAGCTAACGTAAGATGAAACCAGAAACGTAGAAAAATTTTTGTACCCATTAAAGATTGGATATCAAAATTTTTATTTCAGTTTTCACCCTTAGAATAACTTGTTATGTGTCATTTCACTTTTACCCTCTAGCGTAAAATTCTTTAGTTGCCGCTGTTTAGTCGTAAAGAAGAATTAATCCAATAGTACTAAGTTAAAATGTGGCTTATTATAACATGGTTGGATTAAATCAGCTTTTGTAAACATTTATTTGGCTCTTGAAGTTATGGGCACGGCTAAAAAAATTACCTTTTTGTGCTCATAATAAGTTCTTAAAGAAATACTATTGGTTAAATTTGGACTGAATAAGCGGAAATTAAGGTCACAGACTCGGTCGCAATTTGAAAAATACAAATTTATACCGGAAAGGTTTAAAAATAAAGGATTATATCATTTAGCCAAAACGAGCTACAACACGATGATGCCCGTTCAATCCTTGAAGCTATAACGCCATTATGAACATTTTGACTTGGTGATAAGAGGTAGGCCTTGATTTATACCCTTGATATCAAATATATATGACTTTCCCCTTACTCCCAACCTGAAATTTTAAGTTAGTTCACGTATTTCCGGTATCTAAAAACCTTATGAGTATATAAGCTATACTACGGGGAGTTTTTAAGCTCTCAGGAGCGAGCACTTAACTTGAATGTGCTAGGTAGCTTGTAGAGTGAGAGATCTGTAGTGTTGATTGTGTTGTGTTTCCTTAAAAGTGGTCGCTATCTTCACACTATCGAAAACTTGAACTAGAATGGCAAAAGTTTTGAAAAATATTCAATATTTTCCTAATTTACAGGATTAGGTTTATCCTTATTTAAATCACGTTGTTCATACTATCAAATTTTATAAATTTTCAACACTGGTGGCTGAACATTCCCAAAAAATTAGTCATAAACCGATATAAGCTTAGTAAGTCGAATAAAAACTAGTTGTGATAATTAATGATTTTGAAGAAACACCCGATAATTGCTATAAGGTAGAAGATTTCGAAATCTAAAACTAACAGAACTTGGCTTATATAAAATGGATGCTCTTGCTCGAGTAAAACAATAAGGTTTCTGTTATTATATCCAACTCACTTTTGTTAGACTTTGCCAGAACTGTTACATCACTATTTACTAAATGCAACTTTAATTTAACAAGAAAAATTTATAAGTTAAGTAGGAATATTCCTTTGGATGAGAGTTCTGGTTACGATAATTAGGATACATCTGAAGCTATCTTAATCGAAGATTTTTATAAGCACAAATTGCTTCATCGTCTCCAATTAAAATAGACGACGAGTAAAATTAATTCCAAAGGTTATCTGATTTAGAATTAAATTTAAAAATATTGATGAAATAAAAGAAAAATATAAAGATGGGTTAGTTATAGTAGAAGGATTCCTTTATTTTCAAGATTTGAAAATTCAAAAGTTAGTAGAATTAGTTATGGTTTGGGCTGATAACCCAGCATTATTAGAAAGACTTGAAGTTAGAGAAGGTTACGTAACAAAAGAAGGTAAATATTTGCTACTTAATAAACTAATAAAAGCAGATTTTTGGAAAGAACCACTGAACTATTTCGAAAAATAGTTTGGCTTTCGCTCAAGGAACATTTTTCTGAATTTTTAACGATGAAAAGCTAAAATTAATACTGATGTCGTTGATGAATTTTATTTCAATGTTGTAGAGACGGAACCTCCTAAAACTATTAGTCAATCTTTTAATGATTTAATTAAAATATCAATTTCGAAATAAATGATCATAATAAGTAAAGCAGCTTTCAAAAATAAAGCAAACACTTAATACGGTATGAATACGTGTACTTGATTTCTCGATTTGCTATTTTTGCTCATTCTGGTAGAGAAAAATTGGCAATAAGGTGATAATAAACCACACAGGATTATATAAAATAAAATAAATTTTCATTCTCACGCATCTTCAGTATTCCAAACGTAAGCTTCCTGCTTCCTAACTTTCCTATCATTAATATTTATAGATAGTTTCTTTTCAAATCTGTCAAATCGATCTCCATTCCAATAATGACCAGGTTAGATGTTGAAACGGTTACGAGATCAGAAGGAACCTCGGTACTGAGGTTTTTCTGGCTTTTCATCCTTTTTGGACAGAAGTTTAGCTGCAGGGTCGCCTCAGTGTGATTTATCTATAAGTAAATCGTTGTACTCTTATCGTCAGTAAATCTACCAAAAAGTTAATATAGTTGATTTGGCTAAAACTTTTACTTAGCTAAAGGTTTGAATTTCTTCTTCAAGCTCACGTTTACTTTGGAAAAGATCCCTCCTCTTTTTCACACCAATGTTGCTAATTTTATTGTCGATTTTTGCTTGCTGTTCACCAGCTTCTTTAACCTTATATTCGGTTATTTCATCTTTCAGATTAACTTTACGACCTTTCGAATCACGGTATATGGCGCTATCTCCACGTCCAATTTGTAAGGGATCGGCGACTGCAATCTGATGTCTTAACATCTCTTGCTGCGCAATATCAATTGGTATTTCCTTTCTAGATTGTAAATCGTATCTAGTGCCAGACGACATCCTTGGTTTTAAAAGAAGGTTTAAAAAGTATATTTAAATGGAGTGCATTCTGTAGTAATGGAATCGATTAAAAGATTTTCATCTTCTTTCTATTCATCGCCTTCAATAGTTACCCACTTTGTTTTGAAGGTAGAAATTGTGTTTTCTCTGAAACATTTGCTTTGATAATAAGATCTTTAAAAAACAAAATTAGCTAAAATCTTATTTATATAAAAACATACCATCTTAATCATCCAATTTTATTTTATTTTGCCAATCGTTTACTTAATCACCTTCGTCAGCAATAAAAGCTTTCTTTCTTTTCTAGTTTCGGTTTCAAACTATCTTTAGATTCACTTAGTTGGATTTAAATAAGTTTCGAATAAATAACTGTTCTTGTCTTGGCCTTTTGTTTTACTTATTTATTCAAATTAAAAAATTAGCTTGTTAATATTTATTTTCTTAATAATTGAAATAAATTATCTATTAGTAAAAATAAAACTTAGTTCTGAAAACCCAAATTTATATGCTCTATTACTCTAAAAGCTTTAACAAAAAATTACACCTCAAGCAAGAAATATATTATTTAATAAGTAGAAACTCTAATGGTACTACTTTTACATGGTTGTTATCCGACCATTTGATTGAAAACTAATGGAATTAATTAAAAAAACGCTAAGAAGCTATTACCGATGACAGTGACTAAAAAAACTAGCAGTTGGACAAGTTATCTCATTTCCCTTAACAGAAAAGTATTTAAAGTTAATAACCTCTCTACTAGAGGCTACGCTTCTCTGCACATGTGGTACTGTTTTCCACTTGGTGGTAAATCAAATCAAATAATTGATTTATAAGTGTTAAGATATAATATTTAAATCTCTGTTACATATTAAACAAATTACTAGATTAGTATAGTATAGTAATATTAAGCCCTGTAAGTTTGTAAAAATATATAATCGTATTTAGTGGCATTTTTGGATATATATTTTTTCCAAAAACTCTACCACTAATAATATAGAAAATAACTACGACTTACTTATTTTAAAATGATTTTTATTATCAGTATCTTTTATATATTAGTTTTTAAATATTTACCAAGGTATATAACTAATAGATATTGTAATTAAATTTCCAAGCGAACAATTAAATAATAGATTAAAAAAGGCATACTAAAATAAGTGTTACTTTCGATATAATGATATTAATTTTGTTTATATTTTATAAATTTTATATTTTCCCTTTAATACTACTTATTAGTAAAAGGTTAGTAATATTAAGAATTTTATTTAATTATTTTATTTTTATAGTAAATAGAACTTAAAAACAATTAACAATAAATTATAAATTTTACAGTTTATAATGACTATCTAAAAGTTATATAGTTGTTTAATATTTATAATAGTATGTTAATATAAATTTAAAAGTAGATATAGTACTTTCTTTTATATCAAAAACATACTATTTTATAAAATAACTAATTTTTATTTTAATAAGAAAAACAATATATAAAAATTTTGGCTATTATTTTAAGCTTATAAGTTTTGTATAATTTTATAAATATATTATTTTGTATAATAAATTATTATATAAAATGTTTAAAATATACATATATTTAAAATAAAATTATTTATACTATTTATTTTTTATTTTTTAAATTAAATAATTTTTTATTAATAAAAAAATTAAAAAGTTTATATATTTATTAAACCTATTATATATTATACTTTTAGCTTAACTTACTTTTTTAGCATTTAAATATATAGCTTTATTAAAATAAAGCTTATAACTTTTAACTAAAAATTATTATAGCTATTTATTATTTTTATAAAAGATTTTATAAAGCTTTTTAGCTTAGTTTATTAGCATTATCTTATATCAAAACAATTCAAATTTATAAATTATTAATACTTTTAAATAAAGCTATTTTTTTCTTAAATAAAATATATAATCTTTATTTATATACTTTAGGATTTTAATTTTAATAGTTTTAATATAGTTTTTAGTAAATTAAAAAATATATATAATATTATAAAAATATAATAATAAAATAAAAATAGTTGTTTTTAAGTAATTTTATATAAATATTAGTATCAAAGTTATTTTTAAATTTATATTTTATAAATGTAATTTTTTATTTTTTATCAAAATAAACTAAAAAACTTAACTAATATATTAACTTTAAAATTTTAATTTACTTATTTAACTTATTAATAAATATATTTTTAATTTTTTTTTAATAATTTATAATAAATATGTATATAATTATTAAATTTTATTATTATAATTATTATACTAAAAAACAAAAATATTAAAATAAGGTTACTATACTTTTAATTATAAAATTATTATTTAACTTAATTAAATTAAATTTTAAAGTAATATATATATATATATTAAATATATTAAAACTAAATTTTCTTATTTATTTTTATTAAAATATAAGATTTTATTAATATAAAAAAACTTAGTTTTTAAAACTAGCTATATTATTTTTTTAAAATAAATCTAAAAAATTAACCTTTTTAATTTATATTAGCTATTAATAAAAAGTTTTTAAAAAAAGTTAAAATAAATTAAATAATATGTTAATAAAATACTTAACTAAATAAATAACTATTTAAAATAATTATTTAGTTAACTAAGTATATTTTTAGTAAATATAATACTAATAATAAAAATATATTAAAATTTTACAAAGTAATTTATTAAAATTTATTTTATTAGCTTTATATAAATATTAAAAATAAGTATATATTTATTATTTATGTATAATATTATAAGAATTTATATCTTTAAAATTGTAACTAATTATATTTTAGCTAATAGTATTAAAGCTTTAAACTAGCTTTTATTATAAAAAGTTATTATAATTTTTAAAATTTAATTTAATTAATATTATTTACTATTTTAAAAATTATATATATTTAAATATTAAATTAGTAAAAATTTAGGCTAAACTTTTAATAAAATTATAATAACTTTAAATAAACTTATTATTATAAATATTTTTCTAATAATAATAATTTATAATTTTAAAAAATAATTTTTATTTAATTATTATAGCTATAAAAATTATGAAAATTATATTATTTTTAATTAATTTTATATTTAATCTTTTTTTAATTTAAAATTAAATAAATTTAACTTATAATAAACAAGTATATAAAAGCTATAATATAGTAAATAATTATAATAAAATATAAAATTCTATTAAAATAATTCTAAAAACTTATTAAATAAATATAATGCTAGTAAAATTATAATATTTTTAGTTTAAATAAGTAAATATTAATATTTATATAAATAAAATACTATTTAATTTTTTTATTTATTATTTGACCAGTTTTAATATACTTTTATTTAAACTATACTTTATTACTTTAAGATATTTATATAATTTATATTTATTTAAAAACTATATAGAACTTTTTTTAGCACTAAAATATATTATTTTATATTTATTAATAAACTTTTAAAATTTACTATTATTATTATTTTATTATCATTAAATTTCTATTTAGCTATAACTTATCTAATAAATAAACTTCTTATTTTTCTAATTTTAGCCATTTTTATCTTTAATATATTATTTATAAGATTTTAATTTTTAATAAAAATCTTATAATATTAAATAAAAGTATTAGAATATTTAAAATATTTATATCAATTATATTTTTAAAATTTAGCTTACTATTAACTATATTTTATTATTTTTACTATTTAAGTAAAATACTTTAACTAATTTCTTAATTTATTAGTAAGAAATTTTTATTTAAATTTAATATTTACTAAAATATATATATATTTATTTAATACTATTTAAAACTGCTAAGATTTTAAAATTCTAATATATATATATTAAGTTATTATAGTATTTTAATAATTAATTTATATAAATAATAAAAATTTATAGTTTTACTAGTTTTCTAATTTTTTAATTAATTTATATACTTTATATATAAATTAAAATAGTAAAAATATAAAATATAAAATTTTTAGTAAAAGTCAAGATTTTAGCTTAGACTAAAATATTATAATAAAAATAATAAATATAAAGATTAAATTAAAAAAATAAAAATAAAGATATAAAAATAAACTTTTAAAATATAAAATAAAGTTTATTTAAAAAATAATAACTATATTTTACTTTAAATGCTATATTAAAAATTTATACATTTATTGTTAAAAAAAAAGTAATATTAAAGTTTAGTATTTGATTATAAAATTTTAAAATATAAAAAACCTAACTTTAAATTTATAAAAATTAGTAATATATTTATAAAATTTTATATTTAAATAAAAACTATTATTAACTATAAAATAAGTTTTATATATATAATTAATTTATAATTGGTTTTATATTTATTAATAATTTTAAAATATAACAATAAGTTTTTATTACTTATTAAAGTTAAATACTTTATTATATATTAATATAGCTATAAATAATTTAAAGTAATTAATAAGTTAAATTAACTATAATAGCTATTTTTTAGTAACTTAAAAATTTAAAAATTTAGTATTATTAGTTAAGTTATAAGTAAAGTTAATAAAATAAACAATAAAGAAAAGCAAAAATAAATATAGTAAAAAAAGTACTAAATTTTAAACTTTGATTAAAATTTAGTTAAACTAAAACTAAATCATTATAATGCAATTTCTTAAAAAATTAAAAGAAAAAAATAGAATAAAAGTTAAAATAATATAAAAAAAAATTAATTAGTTAAAATTTCAAAAGTAATTATAATGCTATATAGTAGCTAATTACTTTTATTAGTAGCATTTTTCTTTTAAAAAAAATTATAAATTTTTATAAATTTTACTAAAAGTATAAAAAAACTCTATATTTTTATACTTTACTTAGATTAATTTGTATATTAATAAATATATATTAATTTTCAGTTTTTTTAATTAGCTTATTTTTTCATTAAAGTTTTAATAATTTAATTTTTTTTCAAACTTTCTAAAATAATAATTTTTTATAATTTTATTTATTTACTAAAATACTATTTATATTTAAAATATAAAAATAATGTTTAGGTAAATATTTATATTATTTATTTAATAAGAAATAATATAATTACTATTAAATTTACCTGAAATAATATATTAAGTATTTCCAAATATCATAATATATTTAAATCTAAAGCTAAAAATTTAAAGCTGTAGGAAATAAGTTTATTAGCAACCTGAGAGTACATAAAACTTATATATATTTAATATTTATAAGGATATTAATAGTATATATAATAAAAGACCTTTAAAAGGAGACGGATAATTTTTTAAGGATGTAAAGTATGTATTTATCCTGCAGAAAAACATAGTTCTATTGTTAATACTTAGCAGAATTTCCAATATGCTTAAGATAATACTATCATCATCATCGATTTTTGGTCAGTAATGCTTGGAAATGGATTTATTTAAAGCGAAAGTGTTATGGAAATTATTATTTTTTATTAAAAACGACATTATATCCAATCACAAACAGCATACTAGATATATATGTAGCAACAGCTTATGAAATTTCAGTATCAAACTCTTTAAAAAGTGACATAGATAATTTATTTGTTAGTTTATGTATGCATATATAAAATTTACAAGTTATATTTCTTTAAATGAAGTGATTAAATCTAAATTTATTAATTAAAGAACTTATTCTTTTTTCTCGGTACCTCTATAGTATCCACCGTAGGGATAGTAATCACGTTTGTCTAAGTGTTCTTTCTTCTCAGCACCACGGTAGTATCCACCGTAAGGGTAATAATCACGCTTCTCTAAACTCTCTTTCTTTTCAGCCCCTCTGTAGTACCCACCATAAGGGTAGTAATCACGTTTGTCTAAGTGTTCTTTCTTCTCAGCACCACGGTAGTATCCACCATAGGGATAGTAATCACGCTTTTCTAAATGTTCCTTCTTCTCAGCACCTCTGTAGTACCCACCATAAGGGTAGTAGTCACGTTTTTCTAAGTGATCTTTCTTCTCAGTACCTCTGTAGTATCCACCGTAAGGGTAGTAATCGCGCTTCTGCAATTTTTCACCATTTCGGTAGTACCCGCCATAAGGATAATAATCACGAGCTTCCAATTTCTGTTCTTGAGCTTGTGAGGAAGCGTTTACGAGCAATAAACCAGTTAATGCTGATACCAAGAGATTCAATTTAAACATATTTATCTATAGTAATTTGTTTTTTATTTTAACTAATGGTTTACGTAAACGGTTTATATATCCTAAAATCGCTTTTAGGATATCAATTTAATATGTATATCGAGACAAATCATTATTTCATATATACGTTCGAAATTTATATTATTCTTTTTAAATGATTACTAATTATACCATTTATTATATAAAATATTATTTATAGATTTGTATAGCGTTTAGTCGGACTAACGACAATATAAGTATAAAGATTTACCTATTAGTTTTGAAGTATCAACAGAATATGAAATTTAAATATGAAACAAACTACATAAAATTTCATTTAAATAAGGATAATTAGTTATTTAAAAGTGTTGCAAATTCGAGCTAATATTAATTTTAAAACTTTTAACTGAAATTTTCAAATAATCTACCAAGAAAATCGAATATAAATTTAGATTGTAATTTTAAATATATATCTCGCATAAATTGTGATCTAATTTTAATAGTACTGATGAACTATATATTTTTAAAATATTAATGCTATGTTTTTCGTATGCTAAAGCATTTAAGTGACCAGTATTTGAGAACTTTGATCTCTGGATTTTAACTTAATCACTTTTAGAATAATTTTATTATAAAATTTTAATTGTTTTTATACTATTTTCTGATTTGAAATGAAATGAAGTTATTCGATTTTGTTGATCCAATAAAAGTAATTTTATATTGCTTTTATTGCAAAAAGTTTAGTAAGATTTAGTAGTCAGATTTCGAAATTTGAAAATGTTAATTTTCATAAATTGTTCAACTTTTCCTTTCAGTTAAATGGAAAAAAATAGATGAATTTCCTATTATTAATTAAAGCTCTTTTAGTAGAGTATTGAAACCTCGACAATATAATCTTTGCAAATTTAGCCAAACTTTTCTTTTTTAAACTAAAAAGTTAATTTTTTGAAGTTGTTCTTTTTCTTGAGAAAAGTTTTCATTTTTTACAATTTATTTTTATAAGGCCCTGAGTTTTAAATAAGAAATTTTGCAGCTTAAATAAATTAAACACTTTTAAATTGCTAAGTTGTTTATAAGTAAAATTCTTTTGCTATACTTGGAGAGTTTTATTAATAAAAACTATAAGTTCTATTATTTTTTTCCATATTACGTTATAAATCTTTTTTCAGACTTTATTTCCGTAAATTTTATCTAAAATAAGAAATAATTTGTAACAATTTAAAGCTGATAAGCAAACAATAATAAATTTGGAAAAAATACTAGAACCTATCTATTCAAGTAAAGGTTACAAAAAGAAATCCAACAAGATGATGAATTCAGAACCAACTGGACCCGACATGTTCGACTCATACGCACAAGAGTTTCAAGTTTTAATCAAATCTTTAACCAAAAAGATAGATCAAGACATACAGTCTAGTCAAGGCGGTATATTTGCACCCTTTATCGATAAACTTATTAATTTTTATTAACAGAAGTACGTAAAGCTTTAATACGACAAGCGGAGCGTGAATTTGAAGAAGGGGAAGAAATAGTACATTTTGAACTTTTGAAAATTTAAACTTATTATAAGTTAGCTATCCCAATTAGATATGGAGATGAACCATCTACCCAAATCTAGCCGCGCAAACCTACAGCTTAAAGTTAAGGAGTATAGATCCAATTTGACCAACTTAAAACGTGAATTCGTAACTTTAAGTTTGCACTTCTTATTTTCTAAATTCATGAAATTAGAAACGCTGCCAAGCTCAACTTTCAGCAGCTGATCGTGATGAATTACTTTTAGGTGCAAGAGGTAGCGTAGGTCGTGACGCTTCACAACATGACCAACGTAGTAAATTGTTAACATCTACCGAACGTTTAAATCAGGCTGGTGCTAGATTAGATAATTCACATAGATTGGCTTTAGAAACTGGTAATTTGATTTATATATTTCATGTTTACACTTATTAATTTAAATTTATTTTATAAAATAGAACAGTTAGGTGCTGGCATTTTAACTGATTTAAGAGCACAACGCGAACAGATTGTTAATACTAGAAACACTGTAATTTATAATCGAATTAATGTACTTATTTGCTTTTTTATTTCTAGTTACGCGAAGCCGATAGTCACGTTGATGAAGCTCAACGAACTTTAAGAGAAATGGCAAGAAGGTAAATTATTTTACAATCATACGCCAACTCAATATATATAATTTTCTTGGTTTTAGAATGATGGCTAATAAAGCAATGGGAATCGGCATGGTCATTCTGCTAGTAGCTTTGATCTTACTTATACTTTACTTCCGTTCCAGCTAGCTTATCTAATAAGCTTCTACTTCCTTGGTGCGATTATAATCTAACCATTTATTGTTTTGCAGTAGCTTTCCTAATTTGATTAACTATTAAATATTTATAGTCCTAATTAAATTAATATGTAATTCAAAACTTTACTTGATTATTTTGTTATATAAATTTGTAAAAAATATATCCCTTCTTTATTACTTTTTTATTTATATATACCCAAGCCTTTTTCAGCTTATTTACATTATATAATATAAACATAAGATTTTAAAACAAGGTTAAATCTGTTAATCTTGATGAAATCTTTAAATTTAAATAATTTAGTGGATTTTGAATAAGAAATATGAAAATACCAATCCTAACTATATATTCTAACCTTTAATTATTCTTATTTAATTTGTCTTATAATTTAAACACTGAATATTGCATATAGCTGAAGCATAATTTTATAACTTTATTAGTACTTTTTATACTTACTAGCTTTTAAAATAATATTTGCAAATATTGTAATAGTTAAATATTTTTAAAATTTATCAATATTTTAAATTTTAAATTACTAAATCTAATAAAATAAATAATGTTTTAGGTAGCCTATTTTTTAATAAAAATATTAGTTTAGTAAAAATATATTAAAAATTTAATTAAGAGGTAATTTATTTTAATTGAGTAGTATATTAATTATTTTTTATCTTTTTAAAGCTAATAATTTATATATTATATTTATAAAACAAAAATGTAACAAATAAATATTATAAATTAAATTAGAAAATGTTATAAGTAAAAAAAATTAAAATAAAATTTTAAAAATAAGAAATAAGAAAATGTATTATTAAATTTATTAAATAATAAATAAAATCTGATTTTTTTGCTAAATAAGTATGTAATTATATATTAAAATATATTTTTTAGTTAGAATATAAAGTAAATAACTATTATAACTTTTTTAGTAAGCTATAATTATTTTTACTTTTTTTTAGTTTATAATATATATATAACTTAAAAAAAATCATTTTTAATTAAAGTAATAGAAAATTTTAAATCATAATAGTAAAAAACTTTAAACTTAAAACCAAAATAGTTAGAGTATTTTGAATCATAATAATATATAAAAAATAATTAACTAAACTAATAGTTAAAAAAACAAAGATAAAAAAACTATTTTTAGTAAAAGTTTTTAAATAAATAAATATTATAACAAATTTATCAATTAATATTTATTTAAATATTTTAATAAATTTTTAACTAAATATTCTAATTTTTTAGCTAGTATATATAATATAATAAATATAAAAAAGTGGTAAATTATTAAAAAAAGTTTAAAATAGCTTATTTTAAGCTAACTTTTTAAATTTATTTTTTTATTTATTTAATATTTTATAAAATTTAGCTAATTTTATTTTATTTAAAATATTTTTAAGTAAATTTTCTTTTAAATAAGTATTTTTATTTAAAAACTAAGTATTAGTTTATTTTAAATATTTTAATTATTATTTAAGCAAACTTAATTAAACTTAACTATTTTATAAATAATTTTAATTTATATTTAAATATTAATAAATTTTATTTAATTAATTAGTTTTCTTTTTAATCTAATAATTTTTTTAATATATAATAGTAAAAATCTATAAGTAGCTACTTTTAAAAATAAATAGTTATATATTTTAAAAAATTAATTAGAAAATATTATATACTAAAATAAATAAGTAATTAGCTATTTTAAAAGTAGTTGATTTTAATTTTAAAAATAAAAATAAATAAATTAAGCTAATAAAATCAGCTAAAAATAAATAAATTTAATTATATTTATTTGCTTTTATAAATTAAAAATTAATTTTTTTATTTTATAAATATTTATAACTTTATACTTTAAATATATTTGCAAATAGTTTAAATAAACTATAAAAGTATAATATTTTAAATTTTAAAAAAGTTAAAATTTTAACTTAATTTACCTTATTTAGTAAAGTAAGTTTTTTTTAAATATTTAATAAATTTAAAGTAAAGCTTTATTTATTTAAAAATATTTATTTGATATATATATATTATAATATTAATACTAATATTTTTATAAATTTTAGTTATAAAAATGTTATTTTATTTAAATAGTATTATTATAAGTTTTTTTTAAAAGTTTGTTTAAAAAACTATTAATATATTTTAATAAGCTAAAATTTAATCTTAATAGTACTTTATATAATAAAGTACTATTTTATTATTATAATAATATTTAAAAATTATATTAAAAATATTAATATTAAGTTTTTTAACTATTTTATATATTTTTTATAAATAAGAAATAAGCTACTTTTAAAAAAAGCTAATTTTAATTTTAAAAATCAAATAATAAAAAATTAAGCTAATAAAATCAGCTAAAAATAATTTTTTTTAAATTATATTTATTTGCTTTTTATATATTAAAAAGTATATAATATTTGGTATACTTTACTAAAAATTATTAAAATTAAAAAATAAATATTACTTTTAATAAAACTATATACTTTTAAAATTTTATATACTAATATATATTTAAAAAAGTTTAATATATTATTTTTAATATATTAATTATTAAAAAAAAATAAAAAAATTTACTTTATAAAATATTATATTTAATAC
>JAWQFY010000220.1:0-43347 GCA_037055185.1 Capillidium rhysosporum | reverse complement strand
TAAATATAGAAATAAAAATTAATATATTTAAAAAATTTAAAATAAAATATTTTAAAAATTATTAAAAAAGTTTGGTTAGCGAGCGCTTGCTAATGTCTGTAAGTGTATATAAAGCTAAAAAAGTATTGCTATAAAGTAGATAAAAATAAATATTAAAATATATAGCTTAAAATTTATTTTATATAAAGAATTTAAATAATTTTTATTTTATTTTTTTTAAATTTTATTTATTTTTAATAATATTTTTTTTTATTTTAAAAATATATATTTATAACTATATTTTAATAAAATAAGTTTATTTAACTTTAAAATTTGAAAAAAAAAATCTTATTTATTTTTTAATAAGTAAAAAATAGTAGTAGTTAGTAGCTATAATAAGTAAAATTTTTTAGTTAAAAATTAAAAAAAGAAAAGCTTATAATAGTATTTAAATATAAAAGGCTAAAAGTAAATTTATAAATAAAGTAAGTTAAAAAATAGCTAAAAAAGCTTAGTAGTTAAAAAAAATATTTATATAGTAAAATATAATTTATATTTTTAAAAACAGTACTTATTAATATAAAAATAGTAAACTTAAAATATATAGTTAATATAAAGCTAAAAAAAACATTGGTATTAATTATTTATATATTAAAAATATTTTAGTTTTAGTATATAAAAAAGTTAAAGCTATTAAATTATAAAAATTTAAATATATTAAAATGTTAAAAAAAAAATAACTTTATATATAAATTATGTATATAAAAAGTAAATCAGTATTTATTATATTATTTTTAAATAGTAAAAAGGTTAAAATAAAATAAATTTAAAATATAACTTTTATAAACATTAATATTTATATAGCTAGTAAGATTATTTTAAATTATTAATAATTAATTTCTAATTTTTTTCTAAATATTTATATTGTAGATTAGTTTAAATATAGTTAAAATTTTATTAGTTTAAAAAAAACTGCCAATTTAATTAGCTTATTTTCAAATTTTAAAGTAATATAAAAGAAAAAATATTAATATATTTATAATATATTTAATTATAATTTTTTAGTATATTTAGATAAAATTAAATTAAATAATTAAAAAAATATTAGTAATTACTATATATAATTTTTTTTTAATTTATATAAACTAATATGGTATAAAAATATTATACTATTAAAATAGCTATAAATATATGCATTTATATAAAAAAGTTAAAAAATAGTAATAAAGTAAGTTTGGCTTTAATATTAACTATAGTAGTAATAAATATAAAAGTCTAATAAATAATATAGATAAGTATAACTAATAGTAACTTAATAGAAAAATTAATATAGTATGTATATATTTAAAATTATAAATAGTATAATCTATAAAAACTATAAACTAGCTAGTAGTATAGAAATAACTAAATTTAATATATAAAATTTATAATATAAGATAAAAATATTTATAGTTTTAAATAGCTTCAACATTTTTAATAAAATAAAAAAATAAAACTAAAACTAAAATTTTAATTTTAATTTTTTTTTTTACTATTTAAATAATAGTAACAATTTTATAATTAATTTTAAATATTTTAAAAGTGATTTATTAAATATTTAAACTATTAATTATTGTAATTTATAGTATATCTAAGTTGTAAAATTCTTTTATTAATAGTATTAGCAACTATATTAAACTTATTTATAGATAATAAACTTAATAAGTTTTTAAGTAAAAATATTAAAATAAAAAATATATCTTTATTTAAAATTTTAATTAAGTTATTAAAATTTATTATATAAAGCTAAAAGGAAAAAAAAAGATAAAATTAAATAAACTTAAAAAAAAAGTAAAAAATAAAAAAATAATAATAAAGTTAATAATTTATAAAATTATTAAGTAATAAAGTATTATAATTAATAAAAGTTTTAATTTAAATTTATATGTTTATTATAGTTAATTATTTATATTTAGTTTATTAATTTATTTTTAAAGTAATATTTTATATAAAAAAGCTATTTAAGTTTATTAAATTTAGTAATAATTATAGCTAAAATAAAATATAAATTAATTAAACTAGTAAAGATAATTAAGCAACTTATACTAAAAAAAATACATAGTAAATAAAATAGTAAAATTAAGTAGTATTATAATTAAATAGTTAAAAAATTATAAATAATTTATTATAAAAACTAGATAAAAAAGTTGATAAATAAGATAAAATTATTAAGTAAAAACTTAGTAAAAAATTTTAGTTATTAAAAAAATAAAATAATAAAAAATATATAAATTAAAAAGTAATTAAAATTTAAAAAAATAAAAATATATATATAATAATTAAATTTTATTATTTATTTAAAGTTAATTATAAATAAAAATACTATATATATATAATAATAATTATAAATTAAGAAAATAAAAAAATATATTATTAATTTAATGTAGTAAATATAAGTAGTATAGTTAGCTTACTAGAATAATATTAATATAAAGTAAATATTTAAGTATTTAACTTATTAATTTAGTTAAATATAGCTAAAACTATTATAAAGGTTATTAAAAACTAATTAGTTTAAAATAGTTGAAAAAATACTATTAAATTTAATAGTATTTTCTTATTAAGTTTTATTATAATATAAAAAATATTATTTAAAATATATTTACTATTTTATTATAAAAAAATACTTTTATATACTTAGATTTTATTTATTATTTTATTAGCAATTTTTAAAAGTCTACTTTTAACTTTATATTTTAATTTTGTTTTTTTACTTTAATAGTTAAATATTTTAAATTATAATAAGCTTTATCTAAAAATTATTATTTTAATAATAATTTTATAGCTATAATAGTAAATTTATATTTATTATAATAATTTGCTATATTTTTTTAAACTTAATTTATATAAAAGTATACTTATTAATAAAATAATTTTAATAAGAAAATATTTTTTACTGTAAAATTACTTTTATTTATTATTTTATTTATTTAACTAAAAAAACATATTAAAAAATAAGACATATATATATATAACTGTTTAGTTAATAGTTTATTATTATATATTATATTATATATATATTATTTATCTAAATTTCTAAATATTATATAAAAAATTATAACTTTATCTATTTTATTCTTTTTTTTAAAGCTGATATTATTATTATAAATACTTTTTAATATTTTTACTATTATATATTAAATAATTATATTAGTTTTTTTTTAATTAAAATACTAATTTTATTTACTTAATTTATATAAGATATAATAATTAAAAAGCTATTTTAATGTTTAAAAATTATAAAAACTAAATTAATCCTAAATATGCTTTAAATTATAAAGTTAAAAATTATTAATACTTATAAGTTTTATTTTTATTTTATTATATAGTTTTTAAAATTAAGTTTTCAAAATCAACTAATTATATATATATAAACTAAGAAATTGATTTAATAAATATATAGTAAAGTATAATATCATAAAAATAATGTTAAATCATAAATATAGTGTCAATATATAATGACTACTAAATTTTTTTAGATTTAAATAAAACATTTCATTTTTGAATACTACAAATTTATTTAATAATTATTAAATTATTTATATATATATTTTTATAAACTTGATATCTCGGGTAGTATAGTGGTGAGTATCCCCGCCTGTCACGCGGGAGACCGGGGTTCAATTCCCCGCTCGAGAGTCTCTTTTTAGTATTTTGTAGTTTTATTAATTTTTGAAATCAATAAATTATTTCAAATATATACCTTAATTATATTATAATTTTACGATACCTACAATCAATTAGATATAGTTTTCATTTTGTTTAGTAAAATTACTATATATAAGTTTATTTATTGAAATACTCTAAGTACTATGTTTACTGTTAGAATAAACGCAAATAGAATTTATTACTATTCAGTTATATTTCCAACTAGCATCGAAGTATATTAATAATAACAAAGAGAGTGAATAGAAGATAAGCTTTTCATTTATATCATCGCTTAGATACACAGTCTATTAGCAACCAAATACAACAATATGAATTGGGTTACAATTTAATTTCTTTAAGAAACCAAAAATAAACTTATGATTACAGATTCTTAGTTGAACTAATTTTGTCAAATTTAAAAAGCTATAGAATCCAAAATTGGCTTTAATTTCAGATAATACGTTAGAAAGTATGGGAATCATAGGAAAGTACTACATTTCATCTTAGATACAGTATTACTATCTACAATAATAGCTGGTGTTAGAAGGATTTCCGGGTTTATGTAAAATAGTATCTCTCTTTCATTTATTCATTTTCTTTTTAGGCTCGATGTTAAGAATGTTAATAGTAATGTAGCAGATAAGCAATCCGAGGAAGCTGAAAGTTATTTGAACAGCTATTTAGATGTTGGTGAATGGGTTTTAGATCAGACTGTCTTTCTTATGTCTTAATCTAATATATTCAAAAGACAATAGTAATTTAGTAGCTAACAATTTATAAATTCTGACATTTTATTTCTTCATAGCCATTTTAATAAAATTATAAGCTAGCGTAGTTTAAATTGACTATATATTATATAAATATGGTAGCATATAAATGATTTTACTACTTTATTTTTATTTTTATGTATTTTTAATTTAATCATATAAGGTAAAGCATCAATACGTTTTTAATTAGTACAAAACCTATAGTTTACAATTTTAAAGAATATTTAAGCTGAACAAGTAAATATTAAGAGAATGAATAATTTGTATACTTTAACTTTCTTCAGTGTTCGAAAAAGAATTATAAAGTATAATTTAACTTCTTTACATTTAGAACATATAATTTCTTCGGCTTTATAAATCTTTCTAGTATAAATAATTTTGATTTTACAGGTAAAGATACACAAATATATTATTTTTAATCTTGTCGCGCGATAGGTAACCGGTCGGTCCATCCTCTTATCCTTTTACTTCTTTTTATCTATTCAGGTTAACTTGCGCTATTTTTTTCGTTTTTGGTCGCTAAAAAATAAATTGAATAATGTAGAACTATACCTATTTTCATCTATAACTATATGTTTAAGTACTATTTTACTAAGTTTTTAAAAACAAGTTACATACAAACATTTGACAATATAAATTTCTTTCTAAACTTATTCTTATAAATCCCAACTTCAAAAATGTCAATATAAAACCAGTACATAATATTTATTTCTATAGATGAATATAAGATAATTTTAGAGTGAAACTTTGTTGCTTGGATAGAGGCATGTAGGTAGGTTCATTTGCCAAGATCTAGCAAATATAAAAAATAAAATTTAGAAATCAGTTTTGTAACTTGCTAGAGTGTTACTATGTCAAGTTCATTTCTTTGCTTTCTTAACTTTCTTCGGATTGTCATTAGTTTTATCCTGATATTTCTGCAACCTTAACTTCTTCTTCTCACCGAATTTGGTATCGTGGAGATGCATGGTAGCCTGACGGTTAGCTTCGGATACCGGCTTTAAACGTTCGATCACATCATCTTCTTTGATTTCGAAGCTAGTCATCTTAGTATTGACTTTAGCTTCAATAGCATGTACCAGATTGACGTCTCGTTCTGCCACGAAGGCGATAGCTTGACCACCTCTACCAGCACGAGCAGTACGTCCGACTCTATGTACGTAGTCTGCAGGGTCGGAAGGTAGATCGTAGTTGATAACAACTTGAACCGAGGGGATATCGAGACCACGCGAGCCTACATCAGTGGAAATCAGAGTGGTGGTGGAAGCGGTTTTGAAACGGGACATGGCGTTGAGGCGGTCCTGCTGGCTCAAGGTGGAGTGTAGTGCCACACATTTGTGCTGCAAATTGCATAGCATGACCTTCAATCGTTCGGCGGTATAACATTTGTTCACAAACACAATGAAGCTGGCATCCGAAAGCTGAGGTAGAGTCAATATGTGGTACAAGTAGGCGTCCTTGATATAACTAGGCAGTAGAATGTATCGTTGATCCAGCTGAGATACAGTGAGGCTGTCACTCTCCACCTGGTATTGGAAGGGTGGTAATTTGCCTGGTTTAGGGTTCTTCAGCACCTGAAGTACCGGGTCGGTAATAGTAGCTGTAAACAACAAAGTATTCCGTGATTTGGGAAGAAGTTGGAAGATTTCACTCAGATCTTCGGCAAAGGTGGGGTTGAGCAACCGATCCGCTTCATCTAGCACGAGGTAGGCAAGTTTCTTTAAGAAGATTACATCAGGTGAGGATCGGATAAGGTCAGCTAGCCTACCAGGAGTGGCAACGATAACGTGAGGTCTACGTTGCAGATCCAAGCTCTGGCGCATCATATCTAGACCACCTACGATTACCGAGTAGCGTAAGTTGATACCCTCACCTAAAGCAGCAAATTGCTCAGCCAGTTGGAAGGCCAGCTCACGGGTGGGAGTGAGTACCAAGGCGTAGGTGCCGTAGGGGTCCAATGCTAGGTTATGGAGGATAGGTAGTGCGAAAGCAGCAGTCTTACCTGAACCAGTTTTAGCGACACCTATAACGTCACGACCTAAAAGCAAAATTTAATAAAAATAAGATGTATTGTAGGTACCTTGTAAGATAGGTTGTATGCATTTGGCTTGAATTTCGGTAGGTCGACGGATGGACATACGTTCCAAAGCTTCGATGAGCCACGGGTTCAGTCCTAAGCTTTGGAAAGTAATAGCTGTGTCAAAAGTCTTATTTTCATCGTCATTGTCCTCTTCACTTTCATTTGCGTCACTGTTATTTTCTTCTCCGTCGCTGTCCTCTTTATCACTTTTATCATCACTTTCTTGATCCTTCTCATCGTCTTGTGAATCTTGAACATGGTCGTCACTATCAATCTCGTCTTCCTGCAAATTGTCACTTGTATCATCAGCTGTATCTTCATCCACAGATTCTAAATCTACCGACTGACTATTTTCATTCAAATCGTTGTATTTTCTTGCAATTTCTATCGGTCTCTGGAAAGATTCAACTGCTTCAACCAGTTGGTTACTTCTGTCCTTAGCTTCATTTTTGGTTTCACCATCTACCTTTTGCTTACTGTTTAATTCTTCCTTGTTGTTTAATTTTTTCTTTTTGCTCACTGCTCGCTTGCCCATTTTGTGGAAATCGGATGGCATGAGGTACTTGTGATTATCATAGTTCGACTGTACTAAAGCTAAAGGTTCGGGATTAGTTGCATCTTTTACAGATGGTTCGTAAATTGAAATAGAATCTCTGTAACATCTACTTTCATCATTAAATGAACCCGAAATTAAATTTGTGGTTGTCATTTATCTATTATAGTCAATACTTTTTCCTACAAATTTGTTGTAGTTGTTAAGAGCTTCGAAAAGATTACTTATTTTACAAACTTTTGTTTTTCATTTTCTAAAGTTTTGGTATTTTCAAATATTTTAATCGAGTTTCTTGTAAAAAGATTGGTTCACATTGAAATTTTATTACTATTCTTTATAAATTTAGTGAAATAAATAATTAATTTTTAGCAAACTTATCAGTAAAGATTTGAAAGCTTGCGCTTAGTTTATTTAGTATCCATAAGATTTTATTGCTTAACGACACAACTTATAAATTTAGATATAAATATTTTAAGTTAATTCAAAGCGCAGACTTTATAAAAACGACTATACATGCATGATTTCAACATCTAACACGACAGGTTTTAAATTTACAGCTTAAGAGCTTAAATATAAACATACATTTAATAGCAAAGTATGTGATTTAGATTGGAACAACTCGATTGGACGAAAGTGTTTGATGGAAGGTATACATAATATAGTCCATAGCTTAACCGCGCTTATAAGCCTAACTTCGTTTCTAAATAAGGGTGAAAGTAAATTGAAGCTATACAGATTCGAATATTTCCAGTAATTATTCCTGCACTTAAAAATATCTGACCTAATCTTATAGATCTTTGAATGATGATTTATTGTATTTTAATGCAACTAACAATACCTTAAGTTTGATAGAGAAGGTGAGTAAGTTAATGAAGATTTAATTTGGAGTAATAAACATCAGCTACTGAAAAATACAGCTAGTACCGCTGATGGTGATGTGAAAGTGGATTCAAAGAAACTTGATGTGAATGCGAATTCGGACTTAAAGCTGACCAACTACTTCCTATACTTTTTGCAACATAACTTCCACATCTATCTGCTTTAGCTATTGAGCTTATATACCTCATTCTAACAGACATGTGAATTCAATTTGAAAAGACTCGTATCTTGATCAAGTAGTTCACCTTCCACCTTACCAGCAGCAACTTTAATCTCCTAAGATATCTATACCTCCAAAACTTATCAGTATCCACTCAAACTCCGACTACCAGCTACAGCTTCTAACCGGTAATTGGTGGATCTGAATATCCAATTGCTACATACCTTCCACATACTGCTAGAGTTATGTCAACAGGTTGTCAACTCACCAGCAAAATTTTAAGCTCTATATTTGTTATATCCGACTTTGAACCTACCAGTAAAAATTAAATAAAGGAATTACTGCCTTCGTTAAGCTCGCCAAACCAATACTTTTCATGCTCGCTAAACACTCTAATTTGCTGTTATTTAGACCCAAAAGTGTTGACAACAAAAAGGTAAAGTTGCTAAATAAGTATTTTCAGTTGATTTTATCTAAAAATCCAAAGGTGAAAGTGACTCTAAAAATATTCACTTTATATTTATTATCCAGTAAAATAAATTTATATTATTTAATTATAAGATGTATTTTGTTCTGTACTTACAGCTTTTACCGCAGTTTAAGTTGTCCCAATCGCTTACCTTTACTACTAGCCTGATATGGTAGACTAATCCAACTGCCGTTCCAATTCGATTCTAGCTTAAAATTGAGCTGTATATCACTATTTTTACCATTATCTTCCAGCCTGCGAGAATTGCTAAGTTACCCGAATGACCTACTAAACTTAGTCTGCATAGCCTCAAACTAATGTTATGGTCTAAGGTATGGTAAGAAGTAATATTTTCTACTATCTTCAACTTAAACCAAATTGATCTCAACTTACATTTACTAATTAGAAATTTGTGGATGCTTACATTTAAGGTTATTGTGCTTATTAACCTCCTGGTATAAAGGATGCTCCATTTATATTCTACCTTAAAAGTTGGTAAGCAACAGCTATTGCTACTCCAACTTGAACTTTACACTGCTAATAATTCCAAAACTAATGGTGCTATGAATGATAACTAGCATCAATGAAACCAAGTTGATAATAAATTTCTTTAATGCTGGCTGCAGCTTAATTATAATTTTTTATGTTTTCTAAAAGACTAACTAATTAGACAATTTTTAAATATATATATATATATATTGGTAGTTTCCACATTTTGGCAATAATATTTAGGTATAAAATGTTAGCTAAGTAAAATAATCTTAGTTATGTCTCTATTAGTTTATAATTTATACTATTTTCTTTATCTTTATCTTAGTAGTAATATTTTCAAGTATAATAAAGTTTACTTATTCTAATATTTTTATTACTACTTTGTATTTTTCTTAAGCAGACTAGTATTCATTAGCTTTTATATTAGCTTTAAAATTTTTCTTTATCTTAAAATTATATTTTTTTATCAAAATATACTTTCTATATTCTATTTGTAAAATGCTTACTTATTTTATAAAAATATAGTTTTTCTAAATTTTTTTAATTATATATTTTAAATTTCTAGGTTTTTAGCAACATATTGGAGATTTATTAAATTATTAGCTAATAAGTATTACTATATTTTAAAGTTAATTTTTATAAAAAATTTTATTATTAAAAACTTATTTAACTTTTTTAAAGCTATTATATAGTTTATAATTAAAAATATATATAAAGCTAAAATAAATATAAATTAATAAAATTAAATAAATGATTTAAATATAAAATTTCAACTTTTTAATTATGTAAAATATTAATGCAGCCTTTTTATTCTTTAGTATAATATAATATTTTAAATATTATTATTTAAAATTTTACTTTATTATATAATTTAATATTATTTTTTTAACTTTATTAGTATTTTAATTTTAATTTTTTTAAAGTTTTATATTATAAATAATATATTTTTATAAAACTATATTTATAAATAATTAACTTAAAATAACTTTAAACTTATTTAAATATTTTAGATAAAATATTATAAAATTTTAGTATTTTAAATTAATTTTATTAGCTATTTTTAAAGTTTTAAAAAATCAACTTATAAATAAATTAAATAATATTTTCATTAAAGAAATTTATAAATATATAAAAAGCTAAAATTAAAAATAAGCTAAATATAAGATTATATAATTACTACTAGATAGAATTTATTATTTAATAATATATAAACTAGTAAATTTTTAAAAATATTTTTTTTAGTTTTTATTTTTATTATTTAATTATATATATTATATTTTTAAAAGTTATTTTTTTAATTTTCTAAAATTAATATGATTTTAAAAATTAAAAGTAAAAAATTATAGCTTTAATAATACTTAAAGTAAAGATATTAAAATAAAAAATAAAGATAAATTAAATTAAAAAAGTATTTTTAATTTTAAATATTATAAAAACTAAAGTAAAATATAGATTTTATTTTTTTAAGCTTTTTTTATCTATATAAGTTTCTATTTATAGTTAATTATATACATTTATATTAAAATATTTTAAAATTAATT
Source organism: Capillidium rhysosporum (assembly GCA_037055185.1). Lineage (NCBI taxonomy): Eukaryota > Fungi > Entomophthoromycota > Entomophthoromycetes > Entomophthorales > Capillidiaceae > Capillidium > Capillidium rhysosporum. The sequence continues at coordinate 32,740 of JAWQFY010000220.1, read as the reverse complement.
TAATTTTAGCTACTTTTAATATAAATAATTATAATAATTTAAATAGCTTATATATTTTTAATATAATTAAAGCTTGGAAATTTTATTAACTAATTTAAAATTACAATATTATTTTTTAAAATATATTTAAATATTATTTTGGTAGTATAGATATTATTATTATGATTAAATATTTATTTATTTTATATTAATAAACTATATTTTACTATTTGCTAACTTAATAACTTATTTTTTATAAATTATATTTATTATAATATATTTAATAAAAATTAATTAGAAACTAGCTTTAAAAGTAAATAAAAAATCTTAATTAAATAGAAAATTAATTATTTAATATATATGCAAAAATTAAAAAAAGGTAAACAAAAGTGTTAAAAATTTAGATAATAAAAAACTAGCTTTAAAATAAAGCTAATATAGCTAAAAAAATAAAATAGCTATATATAAAGTTTAATATAAAGGTAAAAAAACTAGAAATTTCTATAAAATTTTAAAAAAAGTAAATTAGAAAATAAGTTAAAAAGAAGTATAATATAATATAATATAATTTTACTATATATAATATATTTAAGTAATAATATAATAGTTTATAAAATTTATTTAAATAATTTATATATTATTTTAGACAAGTTTTAATTACTAGTAATTTTTTTATAAAAACAATATAATATTTAAGTAAAATTTTAATATTATATTAAAAATAGGTTATAAAGTTTGAATTGCTTTTTTATTATTTATTTTTTAAATAATATATTATAAGCTATTTATATTGTTTTTTTTAATAATATTAGGTCTTATTTAAACCTAATTTATACTAAGTTTTAGGTTTATGTAAATTTAAATTTACTACTGTAAATAGTTACTAATTAGATTTTTTTAAAGCTATTAAATATTTTTATAATTTACCTAGTTAGTTTTTTTTTAAATAAATTAACTATTTTACTTAATATAAAACATTTTAACTTCAAAAACAATAACTTACTTTAATACTATGAAAACCAGAATATTTACTAATTATAGTGCTAAATTATTAAGTACTAAGGTAATATAAAATGCTTAATCTATTTATAAAGTTTTAAAGAAAAAAATTATACCTTTTTATTAGTTTATTTTTTTTAATTTATTAGTTTTAGTAATTTTTTTTAAGTTAGTAATAATTATAGAAATTATTTAGATTATATTTTATTAAAAATTATGTTGATTTTACATTATAGATAGAAGATTAACAATAGATTGTATAGCTTTTAAAACTTCAATACATAAGAGTTGTTTTTTTAAAATATACTGTCTATAAGCTAGCTTATATACTGAAAGCTTAAATTAGATGTTCTTTTTTAAAGAAGGTATGTTTTTATTGTAGTTAAACGTAATATCTTATCTATTTTTTAAACTTGTTTTTATTTTTTTATTTTAGGTTTTAGTTTTTTTAATATTTTTACCATAAAAATCAAAATTTAATTATCCAACAAATAATACAAAAAAAGTGAATAATCTATTGTAAATACAAACTATAGAATTTGAAGTTTAATTTCTTACAACAAAATTTTAAAATATACTTTTATTAAATAATACGAAATTTCATGATGTGTTAGTAATCGGAGTCAACTCTACGGCGCATCTGATAGTTATGAGGGTCTTGGTGAAAAGAATTAACTGATTGAATTTCAGCAGTCTCGTTCAAATCTTTATTCTCCGACTTGCTAGTAACTTGAAATACCTGCACGGTATCAGGAGCCACTTTACTTTCTTTAGATCTTTCAGAATCCTGGTTTAAGTTCATCAAACGATAATCCTGGAAGTCCATAGTTTCTTTAAATTTATAAGAACGGTACATCATCCTTTGAGGTAGGACCCACAGCATGAGAGAATCGACTATAGTGGTAGCTACTGCCAGTAATGCCGAACCGGCCACCAAATTGATGAGTAAAGTCATGAAGTCGAATTTACCTATCTTTCCTTCCAAACTTATGGTGAAGTAAATCCCTCGCAGTTCTAAGAGTTGTAACGCTTTCTGCTGGGGTTGAATTAAACTTAAGGTTTTTGTTTTGGGAGTGGTCGATGCTACCGGCTCTTTAACACTTAAGGTATAAAACAAATTACCATCTGAATCGATATTTGAATAAGTTATAGAGATGGTGAGTTGTAAGCCAGATTTCCGTAAATCAAACTGGTTGTTGTTTAAGTTCCTGTTAGCGGCATCAACTAGTTCGCTTACTTTAATTAAGTAATGTTCAGTAGTTTCATTTTTCCCAAACTCTTTTAAAATTATTTCCTTCCCATCAACACCTAATTTAACCAACCTTCCCTCCATATTCATAAAATCACCATTGTTGATTCTATAATTAGCTAAGCTATGTTCCACTAAAATTGCCATATCATCAACATCAGCAACAAAATATTCATTAAATTTAGTTTTAGTATCGACAGTATTTTCATCAAATATACATCTCTTATCAGAAGCTAAAAACGAAGGTTCATCGCATCCATCCAAAAACAAACTTCGGTTAGAAATCTTTAACTTAGTAGTTACAAATAGTTCATCATTATCAACACTAGGTTCCAACATCTTAATGTCAAAATACTTACACCCATCCTTCATCCCAATGCAAAAATCGGGTTGATTAGTTCGCATTTTTAGATTGGGTAGTAATCTTAAGTTGACATAACCGTTCGGTGATTCCAAATTCAGATAGCCTTTATTGTAAATTATCTGGTAAGCTACGATGTAAGCGAATATTACCAATATGAAAAAGTAATATAGCAAACCTAATCTGCGATCTCTTATTCGTACCATTGCTGATGTATTGTAGGATAAAAGTTGGTCGGCATCATAATTCGTATATAAATAGTTGTAAAAATTGTTCATTCGATCTTTTATGTTCATACCGTTAGTTGAAGCTGATGTCTCCGCCATCTTTAAAACTAAAAATTTAGTAAAAGTTATATCCCAGGTGAATATTACCTTTTCAAAATATAGTCTGATTTAAGTCTTGGTATAAGAACTTTTTGGGCAGTATGGTAAAATTACAATTTAGTTCATAGATTAGTTTTCGAGAAGTGAGATTTTTAAAACTAATCAATTGGTTTATTTATATGAATCGTAGGTATAATAATTAAAGTTTTCCCCGAAAAGAATATGGGAAAAAGCAAGCTAACTTCTACTTTTGTTAATAAAATTGACCATAAAAGTAAAGCAAACCAACTTTAATTAAAAACAGACCAACACCTCTTTCTCTTAGCTAAAAACTTAATAATGTTATTCTCTATTGATAAATCTATAACTGAAATTAAAAATTGTAATATCTTTTAATATTTGACTTAAAACTTTAAACTTTTAAATTTTAACTTTAGATTAAGTTTTAGCCTCAGAAAACAATTAATTATAAATCAAACTGATTCTAAACTTGCTACTCAGCCAATCAGTGCTGAGAGAATTTCAAAGCAAATTAAAAAATTCAAACTTCTAAGTAACATATGAGGAGTTACAATCAGGGGGATGGTTAGAAAGGCAAAGATAAACATTTTAAAAAGTTATAATTATTATACTAATCAACTTTACTTATTATTCTAGAACTTTTTCTAAAATGTTAAATTACTAAATTAGTATTTTTATAGAATTTATATAAATGCATTGCTAGTAATAAGATGCTTGGAATAAAATTTAGTATTAAAAATTTAAGAGTAAGTTGATAGATATCTAGTTTTAAATAAGTTATTATATTTTAAAAAATAATTATTTAATGTAATACTTTGTTTTCAGCATTTTTTATAAAGATTTTACAAGCTTTTTTAGTTAAATTTATTAATAAAATACAAATGTTTATATTAAATAAAGTTTATAAATTTTTAAGTATTTATATTTATAATTAAGTTTAGTAAATTATTAAAACTAATAATAAAATTTAACTTATATAAGTAACTTTATAAAAATAAACTTAATAAATTTTTTATTAAAATATAGATAAATAGTAAACCTTTTTAAAAAATATATATATTAACTTAATTTATTATATTCATAAAGAGTTAAACTATTATATAATAAGTCAAAAATATAAATATTCTCTACTTTATTTAAAAAAATTAAATATAATACTATTTTAATAACTTTTATTTACTTTTTTATATTAAATTTATAAAAAAATCTTTTAGTTTTTCTAGTTTTAGTAATAGTTATAACTAAAGTAAAATAGATATTAAATAAATTATAGCAAATAAAATAATAGTATTAAAAAATGTTATAGCTAAATAATAGTAAAATATGAATAAAAAAGTTAATAAACAAAGTTTAAAAAAAAGTAAAAACTTATTAAAAAATATTAGCTATTAAAAAAATAAAATAATAATATATAAAAACTTTAAAAAAAAACTATAAATAATAAAATACTATTTTTTTATTAATTATAATAGTTAGATTATTTACTAATTTTAAAAAGTAAAAATAGTATTTCTAAAAATATAAAATTATAAAAACTTTGCTTTTATATTACTTTAATTTTTAGTAAAGTAGTTAAATATAATAATAAATAATTAATATAATTAAAACTAAATAAACTAGATTAATAAAGACAAAAAAATAATTATTATTATCATTACTAAGTAAAATATTTAATAAAAAAACTAAAAGGAGATAAAGCAGATTTTAAAAAATAAAGGTAACTTATATAAAGCTAAATAGCTACAATAATTAATAAAACTATTTTCTAATCTAGATTATTAAGTATTAAGCTTTAAAAATTAGAAAGTGGTAAAAAAATAGTTAGTTTAGTACTTACTAAACTAAGTAAATTAAATATTAAAATTAGACTTAGATAAAACTACTTAATATTTAAAATAAATAATATTATACTTAATTTTTTTATAATTATACTTTTAGTTATAACTAATAAAGTTGAATATAAATAAAAGTTAATATAAGTATATATAGTAGTATTAATAACTAAAATTAATATTCTTAATAAAAATATTTCTACTTTTTTATTATTACTTTATTTAGCTTATTAAATAGCAAAATACTTTTAAAAGTAAACTATTATTTTAATCTAGTTTTTTTTAATTATTTAGTTAAAGAAGTAGCTAAATAAAATAATAGTAAAAAGTTAAAATTAATATATTAAAGCTTAAATATTTATAATTTAACTAAATAAAAAAAAACTAAAACTAATTTAAAATTAAACTAATTAATTAAAACTTTATTATTAACTTATTTTTTAAATCTTTTTATAAAAAATTTAAAATTTTGCAAACTTTTTAAGATAAATTTTAAAATTTTTAATTTTCTTAATTTTTTGTAAAAATTATATTATTAATAATAAATAAAATAATAATATTGCTTATTATTAATTATAGTACTTAGGTTTTTATAATTAATAAATAAAGTTTATTATTTATTTAAAATATTAATTTAAAAGTATATTTTTTAAATTAATAGTTAAGTTAAAAAGTATAACTAAAGTTGTAATAAAAATTATTAAAAACTAATTAATTTAAAACTTTATACTTATTAATAAAAATTAAGCTAAAATTGCTTTTAATATTATAATTTTTATATATTATTACTATTTATATATATTATATTAATTTTTTTTAAATTTACTAAAAGTTATTTATATTTAAAAAAATATATAAGAAAAAATGCTAAATATAACTAAATAATACTAAAAAGTACTAAAATAATAAATAAATAAAAATAAAATTAAAAAATATAGTTTTGATAAAATAAATATTAACTTATTAATAGTTATTTAAAATAAAAGTAAATATATTATTAATTATTTTAATTTTAATTTAGTTAATTAAATAAATATAAATTTGCTATTAGATATATTAGCTATTATTTTAAGTTTATTTTAAATAAATAAAATAAGTTAAGCTAAACTTTTAACAACTTTATAATTTAAGTTAGTATTTTATATAATATTAAAATTATATTTTTAATATTTATAAATTTAATATTTTTTGTTTAAATAACTTATTTCAAATAGTTGTTAAAGATTAATTCTTATTTTTATTTTATAAAACTTTATATATAGTAAATTTTACTATAAAATATATAATATTAACTTTAGCTATTTTAATTTAATTTTTAAAAAACTGTATATTTTTATAATATTCTATACTATCTAACTTATTTTTTTATATATTTTTTTCTTTATATTTTCTTTATTTAAAACTTTAAACTTTAAAATATTTAATTTTAAACTTATTTAAAATAATTTTATAATTATATAAACTAAGCAAAAATAATAAAAATACTATTTATTTGCTTTTTATAATTTTTTAATAAACTTTTATTAACTTATATGCTTTTAAAGCTTTTTTATTTATTTTAATAATTATTCTATGAAATAATTTACAAAACTAAAATATAGAAAATTTTTATTAATATTAATAATTATATTAAACTACTATATAGTAATACTAATTTAAATCTATATTTAATAATAATAAATTTTACTTTATAAATATAGTTTAAAGTGCTTTATATTATTTTATTTATTATTGTTAATAATAACTTAATATAAAATAATTAAGTTATTACTTTTAGTAATTACTGTTGTTATTTATTTATCTTTTAAACTTTAACTTTTTTTGCAAACTTGTTAAATTTTTCTATTTTTTACTTTTTTAATCTTTATATACTTATCTTTATATTATATATTAGTTTATAGGTTTTATTATCCTATAATATTATTTGCATAACACTTTAGTTGACCTTTTTATAAAAGTATTATATAATATAGTCAGCTTTATATTATATTATTTTATTATTAGTTAATATACTATTTAACTTTAATATTTAAAATATTAGTAGTTATTTTAAGTTATAAGAACACTATAACTACTTATTTACAAGTTTTTAAAAAAATATAACCACCATTAAATATTTTAAGTAAAATTAATGTTGTATATTTACCTGTATTTGTAAAACTAACTACTTTAAATAAATTCTATTTAAGAAAGAGGCTCTAATTGAATTTTAAAAACAAGGATTTAAAGTTTATACCTTTTCAAATTATTCTAAAAGGTACAATACAGCTCTAATAACAGTATTAATATCTTAAAATAATTAGTTGTATTAAATTACTAATTATGAAATTATTTAAAACTAAGCTATAAATTTGTCCTTTCTCTATATTGCTAAACTTGGAATTAAAGTTTAAGTTAAAATTAATATTAAAATTAAAAAAGGTGGGAATTCGATATTAAAAATATATACTAGAATTGTACCCCAACTTTGACTAATATCTAGTTATCTACCTTTGCATATAGGAGAGGGGAGGAGTTGCTTTGTTTGTTTTTGTATATTTATAACTCCTTTTACCAACTTAATATTCAAGTTATTTACGCTTAGCAGTTGTAAAAATTAAGCTTTTTTGCGCCAAAACTAGTTGGTAGTTTAAAACTTTAAAGTTGAATATCCACGTTGTTTAAATTTGAAGGACTAAATATTTATTTATAAATTTGAGTTAAAAATAAATATAGTATAAATTAGATCCTTTAAACTTAATTTCTTAAGTAACTTGCAGCTCGGTCACTTTATATTAAAAATCGTGAAGTTTTAAAGAAAGGAATAGCTTTGTAGCTTACAACTTGAACAACTCAATCGACTGAATTTAATTATTTCCATTTAACATAAATAAAAGATGTTAATCTACGAACTGTTAGGCCACATCTCTTTAGTATGTTGGTTCTTAGTTATGGTACCTCAAATCTATACCAACTATAAACTGAAGAACGCTACATCCCTCTCCCCATTTTACGTAACTTTAAACATAGTAGGTAACTTTATCTCGTTTACCGGTGCTATATTAGGAGATTTAATCCTATCAACGAAATTAGTAACAGGCTATTTGACGTTGTTAGGTTCAATCTTATTTTTACAGATTTATTTATACCGACCAGTTGATCTAATCAAAGTAAGTTGGAAGAATGTAACAAGATCAATAAAGAGTGGAAAAAGTAGACTCAGTGTGTACCAAAGTTACCAACCTTTGGTACAAGTATTAGAAGATGAAGTTATTAACGATGATGATAACAATGAAAGTATTAGACCCGAATTCACTCAAGTACCTAACAACTACAATTTTGGTCAGATACGTCCAACTTCTATATCTCAGATCTATGAAGATGAACCTTTATTAAACAGTAACTTATCTATGTACTCTACCATTTCAAGAAGATCTTCTATAGCTAAATCTATAATATCCAACCATCATATAGATGTCAACCCTACCTTCAGTAATAAAATGAATTCTATACGTAGACTTTCGATTCAATCTACTCTATCTTACCCTAACTTTAACGACACTAACGTTAACCAACTTAATAACAGCAGCAATTCAACCGAAAGTAAAACTATAGATTTAACCGTACCTTTTAGTATAATTTTAATTACCTTCTTCACCGTAATTTTAATTACAATTGTACCACTACCAGCCTACCTTAATAAATCCCAGCTTTTAGGTTGGTTCTCCTCTTCCCTATTCTTCTTCTCCCGTCTCCCACAGCTATACTTGAACTATAAGCGGAAGTCGGTAGAAGGTTTAGCTATAACTATGTTTTTAATTTCGATTATCGGTAATGTAACTTATTTAGGTGCTATTATACTATTTAGTTTAAATTACACGTATCTGATGACCAATCTACCTTGGATTTTAGGTGGTGCGTTCGGTTTGGTAATGGATTTTATTGTTATCTACCAGTTCTTCAGATACGCTGATAACGTTATTTCATACGAAGAAGTTATTGGAAATTAAGGGAGAGAAATAAGAAATTAAATGGACTGTATTATATATATATTATAATTGTTTGTGTAATGTAAAATAAAAATATTGTTTGTTTGTTATAAAAGGACAACTTTATTAACTTAAACGCTAGCTAAAATCAACTTCAAAAAAAAATTATAGTCTTTTCACCATCGTTACAAGTAACAAGCTGAACTAAATTTTTACAGTTTGAAATGAACCAAGTTATTAAAAAATCGGAAGCATCGATAAGTTCAAGATAAGTTAAATTATTAAATTGCATCTTCTTTTCATTGCTAACAAATTTAAATTCAGAATCTAAACAGGCGCCTTTCTTAAAAGTTAATTTCAACCAACTACACTTTTTCAACCCGTTTAAAAAATTGATTAAACAGATAGAAAAATCTTGTATCACAGAAATATCAATTTTATTAAGTAAAAGTGGAAGTTTAAGTTGAAAAGTTAGAAAAAGTTTAGTGGATATTTCACCTTTTAATTGCAACTGCTTTAGTTTGGTCAAAACAGTAAATAAAACTAGCAAATGCTTTCCTTCAAACTCATAGTTCAAATCTAAATCCAAATTTAAGCTCTGCAATCTATTAAATCTATTCCAATTTAAAGTTTGATTATAATTAAGTAAATTTGTACAAAGTTTCTTTAAATGAATCCATATTCCAGTAAAATTGATAAGTGGTCGATCGTACTGGTAAGCTTCCAAAACCTTCAATTTAGGCCAATAATTACTATCGGTAAGGTAACTAACTAACTGGTCAGCATCCTTATTCGAAACGACGAACTTCAATTCAGTTAAGTTGTTAAAAGTTGGTAAACCAGCCAAACTATCACCTTCCCCTTTATCAAAAAACATTTCATAACATTCTATACTCAACTTATTTAAATTTGGAAAGTTACCGTTGACTGCTATGAAGAAATTTAAACCTAAACATTCACACTTTAACGATAAGTTAGTTAGTAAATTAGATTGGAATTGAGTTAACCATAAAGTACCATATTGCCACAATTCTATATCTAGTTGACGTAAGTCTTGTAAGTAAGGTATTAAATCGGTAACTTCGAAGTCCAAATAGTTGTTAAAGATAAGCTCTAATTTTATCACCTTTTTAAATAAATCTAACTTCCCATTTAACAACTGGTTAACCTGATCTTGAGTTTTAATTTCAATACGGTACTGTTTCAAGTTGATATAAGAATTTAACTCTTCTACAAAATTATCGGGGAATATAATTTTTGAGCTGATAATATATTTATTATATTTTAAGATTTGGGGTTTAATAAGTTCCCATAAAACTTGACCTTTTGATAAGTTAAGTTCATCGTCAACTACATCCCTTTGATTGACTAATAAAAAAGTTTGTTTTTCATTAAAATCTCTTTCATATAGAATGTTTTTATAAATTAAGCTAGAAACTAAATTGTTAAAATATTTATCTAAATAGATCAAATCAAAGTTCTCTTCTATAGTTAACTCTAAAAATATATCTTCTAATATTGTCCTTGGTAGTTGGTTTAACTTAAAAGTAACTGAAACAGCTTCCATATTGGTTTATATCTATACTTTTTAAAATATTTCCTATATGTTGGATGACCTTCTTTGTAAACAAAAAATCGGTTTTAATCCTTTGTTAGTTGGAAATATAGTCGGCTGGAAAAACTCTAAGCCTATAAAATGTAAAAGCTTAAACAAGATTAACTAGAAATTTTGGATTCGTATATCGATAAACGTCACCATTCAAAACCTGGATGATAAATTAGCGAACAATAAAAAGTTAGGAAAGTAAACACTCTTACAAGTTACAGTATAGAAGAAACTTTAAAAGAAACTCAACGTTATATAACCCAGCTATTAGAGAATAGTTTGATCGACTTCTCATCCGAAATACTTATTGATTGTATGAAATATTTAGAACTTAATGATTTGAAAAATATAGATTTATAATTCGTAAGTACCATCACCAATTTAGTGTCTATTAGTTTCTATGGCATTTTTAATCGTAAATTTTATTCATTAGCTATATTGAAAAGTAAAGAAACTATCATTGGAGAGCTATTGATTAAATATAAAAACATATTTAGTATGTTAAGCTAAAAATATGAATTGAACTATTTTCAATTTCTTTTTATATCAATTCGACACAGTTTTAGAGATAGCTTACGATACTGATCATTTTACTTCACTTATCAACAACTTTTTCGAGCTTTATATATAATTACATCCTTACAAATTAAAACTTAAACAAATCACTGTTATTTCCAGTAGCAAGTTAGTAAGTTTATTACAATATATAAGCAAGCTAAATATTGTTAATTTAACTTTTAAAAACCTCCTATTAAAAACATTTTGTAACTCTACTTTAACTCAATTAAATTTGAATTGTATTCGTTTAGAAGAGTTTTCTTACATTACATGCATAACAACCTATTTAATTTAGGACCTTCCATTTAACATTTGGATCTATATCAAAACTGAAGAACCTTTATCGATCTTCGATAAGTTAACAATGCATAACATTTATCTGTTTAGGAATACAGAAAAATAGCTGTTTAGATATTTTTCCACTCCCAAGTACTGGTTTAACTTTAAAGTTTAATCTTTTATGTTGTATATATAAAGTAAAATTAAAATTAATTGCAATTGGATTAAGCTAATTTAACTTATAAGTACAATTTAAAAAATTTCGATTAGGTTTAACTTTCAAATTTAATTAATTTAGTTTATCACTTTAAAGAGATAAAGATTTCAATATCCGGTTTATATCTGATACTTTAGTTGACTTGAAGCAAATAAAATTAAACAACTGGTTTATAACAAATTATTTTAGCTATATGTTACTTTTAAAGCTTCTAATTTTCTAAGTAAATAATCTAGAAAATATTGTAACTATTATTTATTTAATTTATGTCTCAACTGTCAAATTGTATAACTTTTATTGTAAAAGATAAAGGACATATAATTTAATAACTTCAAAATTAATATAAATTATTTAACTTCTTTCCCAACTTTATTAAAATTAAAGTTAGTAATTATAATCCATCACTTTATTTTAATTTAATAGGAAGTTTACTTTTATTTATCTTGAATTATGCTTTATAATAATAATAAAGTTTTATCAAACCTATTTAAAACCCAATATTATTATATAAATGGCATTATTATTTTAACTCTAGAATAAAATATATAAAAATAAATTAAGCTGTTTTTTCAATATTATATAATGAGAAAAACACTAGTAATGCCTAATTAAAATAAAATTTTAACAAATAATAATTAAAGAAATAATATATTTTTATTTATTAAGCAGTCTATTCTTTTTTATATTTTAAAATGTATAAATAGTTTTATTAACTTTAAAATAAATTACAAATATGTATAACTAAGTTTAAAATTTTTGTCTAGCTAGTTAAAAGAATTTAGAAAAAAAATATAAGAAAAATTATCTTTTTTTAACTTTAAAAGTAATGAAAAAAAAGTTTAAAAAAGTAAAATTAATTAACTTTTAAAGTATCAAAAATATAACATTAAAAACTAATAAAGTGTTTACTTTTTTTCTAAAATATTAAATATAGTAAACTAGTAGCTTTTTATATAATTAAAAATAATTATTATTTATAAAAGTATATATATTTAATTTTATTTAAATTTAAATTTAATTAAAATTTTTAACTAGTTAGCTTTAATATTTTAAATAATATATAAAGTTAATACTTATATTTAAAAAATCAATTATTTATATTTTTAAATAGTAATATATATATATTTTAATATTTTTTACTTTATAAATAATAATATATTATAATTAATACTTAGTATATATAAATATAACAAAATAAAATTAAGTTAAAAACAATATATTTTAATACTATTATGGTTTTACTTTAAATTTTTTTTTAAATTAAAAACTATTATACTATTTTAATTTACTAAAACTTTATTTTAATTTTTTTCATAATATTATAATAACAAAAATTATATTAAAAATAATGGTAATAAAATATTTAACCAATATTAAAGTTTAGATTTATATAGTAAAGTTATCTAGTTTAAACTTTAACTTAATTAAATATATCTAAACTATATATAAAATATTAAGCATATTAAAAAAATAGTTTATTAAAATTATTTTTTAGCTTTTTTTAAGTAGTAAAAAAAATACTAATAGTTTATAAAATTATAAAAAGTATACTTAGCTTTATAAATCTGAAAAACTTATAAAAAATAATAGTAAAGCTAACTTAAAAAAACTTTTAAATAATTATAAAAAATATTTTAAAGTTACTATAATAAGTTTTTATTTATTTATAAAATTATATTTAATTAAAATTTAATTATATTAAGTCTTTTATTAAAATTAATTATTTTTTTATTTAATATACAAAACTATAAAATAAGATTATAAATAAAATATTTATTAAAAAATGTTAATTAATTGTTAATAGCTTAAATTATTACTATTAAAAATATTTACTTAATATAAAAAAGCAATATTTATATTTATAAATTAATTAAAAATATAGTTTTTATTTTATTTTAAACTATTTTTTTATATAATAAGTATAAATACTAACTAAAATTTATTAAAAATAAACTTGAAGTAAATAATATACTTTTTTTATTTTTTTAATTATTTAGATTATTTATATATAATAATTTATCTATACTTAAGTTATTTATATTTTTTTAATAGTTTAGCAATTAATTTAAGTTAATTTTATTTAGCTAGTTTACTAGCTTACTTGTATTTTTTTTAAAATATTTTACTTTAATTTAATTTTTAATTTATTATACTTTATTAATCTTTTTTATACTTTTAATAATTTTAGTTTTTAATATATATTTTTTACTACTTTTACAAAACTTATTACTTATTATTTAACTTTATTAATATTACTTTTATAGATTAGAAAACTTAAAATAGTTTTTTTAATTATATTTTAACTAAAAAATATTATTATATATTATTATATAATTTTAAAAAATAAATAAGTTTTAAATTAAGTAATAATAATAATATTAAATTTAAATTATTAAAAAATTTACTAAAAGATTAAAAAAATTACATAATATATATAATAATATTATAAATTATTAGTTTTATTTAGCTTATTTTTTATAGCTTTAATATTTGTTATTAAATAAAAATTATTGCTAAACTTAACTTTTTTTAAATTATTAAAATAAACCTTAATTTAATTAAAAATTAAAAATATTAATAAAAATAATATTTATATTTAAATTTTATATATTTAAATTTTTCTTTTTTGCCTTTTTTTTAAATATATTTTTATACTTTTAAATTTAGCTTTAATATTAGTAGTTATATTATAAAGATTATATTTTTTAATAAACTTTGGTATGCTTATATAATTTAGCTAGCTTTTTATAACATTAAATATTTAAAATTTAGAATTTAGATTTAAGATTATATAATATCTTAACTTTATTTTTATTATTATACTTTGTAACTAGTAAGTTTTATTAAACTAATATTTAATTAAGTATTATTATCAGTATTAGCCTGCTTTTTACTTATTTAAAATTCCTTTTTTATCTTTTCTTTTAATAAATAAACATTATTTAGAATTAAATTTACTATTGCTTAATCTTTTAAAATTGGACTATTTTTAAAGCTTATTTTATGCAAAAGTAGTATACATTTTCCAAAATTGAATTTTATAATTTATAAAATAAATTATAAATTTTATTTCTTAAGTATATATTATATATATTTTTATAAGAATATTAACATTTTCTTATAGAAAATAAACTTATTTATACATGATTTTAAAGTTTGAATAATGGTTTTAAAATTTAAACTTAGATATTACATAAGAATAGTATTAAAATTTCAGTTATATTTAAACTAAAAATATATATATGAATTCAATAAAAACTGTTATTTATTATTATATTAATAAATAAACCAAAAATAGTTTAAATATTAGGATCAGAATACTATAAATATGATAAATTAGTTTTTTTATTAAAAATTCTAAGCTAGTATAATATTATTAAGCTATATAAAGTAAGTTTGAGAGGTGAAAAATATAATATATTTCAATTTAAAATCAAAAACCATAAATAAAGTTAAGTAAAATTAATTAACTCTATAATTAGTCTAATTTTTGTGTAAAATATATAATAATCAGAATACAAATAAATAAAAAACATATCCATATTCAGCTAAAAATCTAAATGAAATCGCTAGAGTCTTAGATATTTGAGGAAAGGTTTAGTAATAGGTTAATATAGAAACTTTTAAATAGTTAGACCTTTTAGTAAATTAAGCAGAATTCTCAATACGTTTAAGGTAGTTGGAAAGAGGTCCACGAGTGTTAAGATATTTTACGTAGCATCCATCTTTTTGAATACGACCAGCTTCTCTTTCACTAACATACTCATCACGAGAAAGTTTGGTGAAACCCCATTTCTTGGAAATAATGATCTTTTGACGTCCAGGGAACTTATATTTGGAACGACGAAGAGCTTCAACAACTACAGCTTTGTTGCTATCCTTGGTACGAATAGAAATAAGAATCTGGCCAATGTTGACACGGGCAACGGTACCGTTAGGCTTACCGAAAGCTCCTCTCATACCAGTTTGCAATCTATCAGCACCGGCACATGACAACATTTTGTTGATACGAATAACGTGGAAAGGATGGACACGAACACGCATGTGGAAGGAATCCTTACCAGTCATCTTAACAATGTATTTGTTGGCACAGATACGAGCAGCTTCAAGGGCTTCGGATGAGAGTTGTTCATATTCGTCAGAAATCATGTGTACACACAGAGGGAAATCATCGACTGAAGCCTTCTTACGACCAAGATCGTAGATTCTGATCTTAGGGTCTAGTAGGTATAAACAAATAGTCAAGAAAATCAAAATTACCGGGTACACCACGACAGAATCTGGATTTGGGGTAAGGTTTATTTTTGCAATAACGGTAACAACGAGCAGGACGACGACCCATTTTCAACTAACTAAACGATCAATAATTAAATATTTAAAGCTTATTACAAAAAAGAAGCAAGAACTTTATAGGATTCGAAAAAACTGGAGAATAGATGGATGTACATTTTACCTAGCTTAAAGAGCGAGTGTATTTCAAGAAGAGTTTTCATATTAGTTTTTGTTATATTTTCTTATTGGAGATTAAAAACTATATGACTGGCTCTTATCAGTAATAAAATTCAAAATTTTAAAATTCACAATAATATTTTAACTAATAAAACAATTTAAAAATTGAGTTTAATTTGATATTTTTATTAATTTTGTAAAACTAAATTAAACTTTCGATAAAGAGCCTAAAGTTTTACCGAGTCTATTTTTTGAGTATAATTTACTTACCAAAATTTTAAGTAATTTGTAGTATTATTATATAATATATTTTATAACTTAGTTTTAAATAAATAAATCCATAAATCTAAATTTAATAGCTTAAGTAAACTTTATAATACTAAATTATATTAAAAATTAATAGAATATTTTAATAAAATTTAATATTATCCTTTTTAAAATAGTTATAGCTATAATTATAATTTTTTTAAGTTTATTTATAAGTTATACTTTTAATTTTAAATATAGTAATATAGTATAATATCTATTATATAGTATTATATTAGAGCTAAAATTTATATTATAAAAAATAAAATACTATAATAATATAATAGTTATAAATAATATATACTTATATATATAAATATATTAGAATATTAGTATAATATTAGTATTATTAATAATAAAAAGGATAATAAATATAATAATCTAGTAAGTAATTAAGCTAATTTAAATATCTAAAGTTTTTTTAGTAAAACTAATTAGTTTATAAGTATAAAAAAGACAAATTTTTTATTAAGTAAATATTTATAAATAATGTAAATAAAAAAGTAATAACATTTATATATATATAGTATAGAATTAATATATTTAAAAAAGTAAGTTAAAATAATTTTAAAAAAATAATAAAAATATATTAGTTATTAGTAGAGTTTTATAATAAAAGTTTTATTAAATATATATATATAATAAATATTATTTATTTTAAGCATTATTAACTAGCTTTAAACTTACTTTATAAATAAAATTGATAAAAATTAATTTTTAAATAAAAATGATAAAACTGAAATTTAAATTGTTATTTTTAGTTTTTTTAAATACTTTAAAATTTATTAGCTTATTTTAATTTATTATTAATAAATTATAAAAGATATATTAAAATAAACCAAATAAAATTTAAAACTAAGTTAATAATAGTTATACTAAGTATTTTAATTATTTAAAAGTTTTTTTGATATAAAAGCTCTAATTTTTATAACTATATTTTTTTAAATATTTTTAAAAGTTTAGTAAACTATATTAATATTTATTAAAGTTTTTTTACAGTTTACTTTACCTTTTTTTTAATAGTTTTTTCTTTCATAGTATATTTTGTCTATATATTTTTAAAATTTATTAGCTATTTAAATAGCTAGGTCTTATAACTACCTTTTTAAAAAATCTAAATTAGTAGCTTTAGCATTAAAATATTAATATACTAATAGAATTTTAAATAGAAATCACTTTTTATAAAATTTAATAAAATATAAATTAAACTAAAAAATTTGAACTTTATTTTTATAGTTTTAATATAATATAATTTTAACTTAATTATATCAGTTAAATATTTTTATTATGTTTTTTTTTAAATTTTGGAATCAACTATTTTTAAAAGTAATTTATTGTTTTAATAAAATTAAACTTTCAAACTATATAATTTAATATTATGTACTAAATATATTTTTGTTGCATTAAAAAATAAAATAAACCATAGATACTTTTAAAAAAATGCAATAAAAAATGCATTATACATAATACCTATAAAAAATAATAAATTTTTTAATTAGTAAAAGTTTGGAGGTGTAAATTAATAGTTTAATTCGATTCGCGTTTAATAGAAGAAAAGTACCACTTTCAATTAAACAATAGCATATTTTAATTAACTGATAAGATACAATTTACAATTTGTATTAAAAATTGAATTAATTTTCAACATTAAACATTAATTGTGTAGCAATCTTACATCCTTTAAAACCAACTTCTACATAAATGTCCGTTCGTTTCCGCTTCCTTAAAATTATATAGTATATCCTTGTTTAAATTTTAACTATTCAAAATAGATAGATACTCCACTTATTTCTTTAAGCTATACGTCATCTTATGTTTAAAGCCCCTTCAAAAATTAATCGTTAAACGGTACAATAAAATAAGAAAATTTCAATAGTTTATAAACTTAATAGTTCCCAATTAAAATCGAGATGATAAATCTATACTAATTTTTGAGTTATGTTTTAACTTTTAAAATTTATCTAGATTAAAAGTTGGTGGTAATTGAGGTGTAATTTTCATTTAATTGGTAAACTTTACAGAGGTAACGCCAAAAATTAAATTTGGGGCTGGTACGCTTTTTTTATTTTTACCAACCGCTTCGAATAAAATTAACAAAGGTTAAAAGGTATAGAAGCGAGATGTTGCGGAGATACAACCATTCCGTTATAATAGATAACGTATATATAAAGGGGATAATAGTAGTAATAGTAGCAGTAATTAAATATTGATTTATAAATTATGTTCACTAAATTAAACCGATTATTAAAACCAGTTGAAGTTTGTATCGAATTATTAGAAGATAGTATTTATTTGAACAATACTCAAACTGATGTAGTTGGATTTATCAACTTATACTTAACGAAACCGATCGATTTAACTAAAGTTGAAGTTAGTTTAAAAGGTAAATTAAACTGTAAAGTTTGTCAAGATTTGAAAGAGTTTAACCAAACGATACCACTGATCGATTTAAAGATAGATTTAGTAAATAGTAGTATGCAATTAGATACCGGTTATTACAAATTTCCTTTTAATTTTAAATTACCATTTCAATTACCTAGTACTACTAACTGTAGTTTAGCTACTGTTAAATATAAAGTTGTAACGAAAGTACAAATAAATACTAATCAATTAATCAACCGTAATTTAAAAACGAATAAAAAGTTAACGGTATTACAGAATAGTAGTAATAGTAGTAATAATAATAATAATAATAATAGTTTATTAGAAGTAGATGTACCACTACAATTTAATATATTATCTCAGTTCGGTTTAGAATTAAATAATTTATATTCAGTTTACGGTCCTAAAGATTTATTAACTTTTCAACTAGTCGTTAACAACAAATTAACTGATATAAACCGGTTATTAAATGTACAGTTTTATTTACAACGAACAATTACTACTAAAACTAAAGATCGTAAATATAGTCAAACTAAAGTGATGAACGTAGCACAACATAAGATTGATTTTAACTTTAATTTGTACAGTGTTAACAAACCTATCGAACATGAAGTTACGTTAACTAAACCAACTACTAACTCTAATTTAATTACTAACGACGTATCAAAGTTATTAACTATAAATTACCATTTAATACTATTACTAACTACAACTACTAACACAACTACTACCCCGTTCTGTATCCAAATACCTATAAAAATATCCTGTTACGATAGAACCGATTTATTACAACTGCACCAACTACCTAACTACTCTCATATTAAAAATCATACTACTTTACTTAAAGCGGACCCACCTTGTTACAACCAATCGTTAAAACAACATTAATTTAAATTACCATTTAACTTTATTAGTAATATAATAAATAAAAATATATACTAAATTTTATAATTTACTACTATTTAAATATAACAATAAAATTAATAATTAATGTAATTTATATTGTTTCGTTAACTTTTTATTTTTATTTTAAATTGTTGAATAAAATCGTTAATTTATAAACTATTAAAATTATATTATCAATTCAATTTAAAATTTATATAATAGAATACGTACTATTGTCTTTTAAATACTTCAAAAAAGTAGCTAAAAATTGGTTCTTATACCGCTGTAAACGTTAGAAAAGTTCCTATTAATACCTACTTTAAACTATAACTTTAGTTAAATTTGTAATCAGTAATACAAAGTTTAGAAAAGGGAAGTTCTATATTAGAAACGATACTTTATTTTCTATTAAAGTTTTTTTTTTTAAAAATGTACTTTTACAACTGCATATATAAATATAATTACTTTATCTAAAACCTTCTTTTTTATTCCTGTAATTTAATTTAACTTTTACTAAAAATTGGTTCCAATTTTTATATTTACTTCAATTTTTTTAACAGATTATAATCCTTTATTAAAAAATTTATTATATTTATTATTTTAATAAAAAATATATATTTACTAGTATTAATTTATATTTATAGATTTATCTTTACAACTACATATAATCCTAATAATTATATAATTATATAAAATTATTTATTTAGATTTCAATATCTATATATTTTTTACTAATACTATTAAATAGTTCTTAATATTTACCTTTATTAATACACTTGTATAAATTTACTACTATTTTACATTTTATATTCTATATTTTATTACAACTATTACATTACTTTTAGTTAAATATATACTTTTTTTTTACTATTACTATTATATATTAAATTAAACTATTTAACTTTTATTAATTAAATATAATACTAAATCTGCCTATCTTTATTATTTAGACTTTTTTTTAATTATTCTATTTATTATTCCCTTAATAATATATATTTAATTTAATAGCTAAAATAAATAAATAGTTTTTTTACTTTATTTTAAATATTTTAATATTATTACTTTTAAAATTTTAATTTTTTATTCTTATTTTTATATTTATTAAAGATTTAAAAATATATATATATATATATATTTAGTATTTATTTAAACTTTTTGTTATTTATAGTTAATTTTAATTTTTTATTTAAGTTATATATTTTTCTCCTTTTTATACTATTTTTACTTAAACTTAATTTTTTAAGCTTATTTATAAATTAAGTTTAGTATAACCTATTAAAAGTTAAATAAATAATATTATTAATATATATATATTAAACCTTTTAATAAAATAAAATATTTATTTGTTATTATTATTTTAATAATTTTGGTTTACTTTACTAAATATATTAAATTTATATTTTATAATATTTATTACTTAATAAATTAGTAATTACTAACTTAATTTTAAACTTTATTTATTTGCTTTTTAATATATTTTTATAATTTAATTATAATGAACTAAAATAAGCTAATAAGCTTTAAAGTACTTAAATAAACTAAAAGTAAAATTTTAAATCTTTGTTTTATTATTTTACTTAAAAACTAATCTAAATCAGTTTATTTATAAAAATAAGTTTAGTATAAGCTAATAAATATTTAAATAAATAATAATATTTATTATAAATAAAATAATTATCATATATATATTATTATTACCTCTTTAGCTAACTATTGTATCTATCCTTTTTATAAATATTTATAATAGAAATTTTTAATTTTCTTATAGCTTACATTATATTATAACTTTTCTATATATACAAACTAGCTAGTTTTACTAAAAATATTATAGATATATATAAATAAATAATTATATATTAGTAATATAAAATTATACTAATATTTTAGTATATAGTTATAAATAGGCTTATTTTATTTATAAATATTTACTATTAAAATTTTTATTTTTATTATTATTTATATAAGCTTATATTCTCTTTTTAATAATTTATTAGTAATTTAATATACTTTTAAATAAATTTTATTATAGTAAAATAAGTTTTAAAAATTAAAAAAACTACTTTATATATTTTAATATTTAAAAATATTTAAGCTTAAAGTTACTTTTATTATATTAAACATTATTTTTTAGCTTTATAGTTTATTAAAAATAGTAAATTAACTACTTTTTAAATATATTATTAATAGTATATTAATTATAATACAAAAGATATTAATAATAGTAACTTTTTTAACAATCTAGTTTTATTATATAAACTATTTATTTTATTTTTTAAGGCTTACTTAATGCTTTTATAAGTAAACTATTAAGTATACTATAAAAAAACTTTTTTTTTACTTTAAATAAACTTTTTTATATCTATATATTATTATATTTTAGTATATTTTTAAGATTTTAAAGTATAATTAAGCCAATATACTTAATTATAGCTTAATTAAATATTAAAATTTATACACTTGTTCTTTATTTAAGCTTATAATTAGCTAAAATACTTATTTTTAGCTTAAAAATACAATAAAGCTAATATATTTGCTATTAAATTAAATATTTAAACTTTAAAAAAACATACTATTTAAAGGTTAAAAAATAGTTTTTTAATATATTTAAAACTATCTATCAAAATAACTTATAATAACAAAAAGCTAATTTTTTAAATTAATTATTTTATTGAATTTAGTTTTTAAAATTTTAAATTTTAAATTTAAATTCAAAATTAATAAAATAAATATTTTATTATTAAAATTACAAATTATAGATTTATAAAGGTTATATATTAATTTTACATAATATGTTTATTATAGAAAACTATTTTTAGTATTATTTTCTATTAAAATCTGAATTATATGGTTTAAATTTACTAACAATCATATTTAAAAATGTTATTACTACTATATCAAACTTTTAAAATTTATAAGTTAAAAAGTTATATGTAGATCTATAATACCTGCTATATAACATAAGTTATATTAATAAATATATTATTTATAAGGTATAAAAAAGGCTCAATGCTACATTACAATTATAAAAAGGTTTGGAATATAAATATCATCATATATTAAAAAATTATTGTATTGGTAATTCCATATTGGTATTAAAGCTGAAATTATCAAATTAATAATCTAAAAAATGATTAAGGTTGGCTGAAAATCAAAGCAAGTAAACTGGCTCTTTAATTCAAAAGGATTAAAAAAGTAGTATACTAACCTGTCAATTAATTTTGTATATTATTCATTTTATCTTTTACATACCTTAAATTATTATTTAGCACTGCTATATATCTAAATAAAAACATATATATACCTTATAGATAATATTTACTTTCACTTTTAGATATCTAAAATACCCTTTCGATTTCTAGTCCAAATTTATTTGAAGTTTTATAAAAACTTGGATTACGTAGGACTGACAAACCGAATTCTCAAGCTAAGCTTAAAATTTTAAACTTTTTAGAAATTGTACTTTCAACATAAATACAGCGAAAGGATGAGTGGACCTTGCAACCATATAGATACCGTAAATTTAGTAAATTTAAGCTCCAACAACGAATACATAAAAGAAGAATGCTACTTCTGTTTCGATAATCAGGTACTCTATTTCTATATTAGAACTTATTGTTTAATAACTTTAAATATACTTAGGATACTGAATTCGGAGTTAATATATGTTTAAGTTGTTTATTCGTAGGATGTGTTAGAGAAGATAGAAGTTTAAGTCATTCCAACTTACATTTTAATTTCAATCCATCACATAGTTTAGTTTTAAATTTACGTAGAAAAGTTAAAAATACAACTAAGAATAACGAAAAGGTAAATTAATTCTTTTCAAACGTATATCGCTGTATATTAACTTTTTGAAACAGTATAACGAAGAATCTGAACTCCAACCTAAACTTTCTAAATTAGTTATTGAGGAGGAGGAATTAGAACCCGAATATGAGGAGGTGTATACTTTAAGGTGTTTGACTTGTAGCTTGGATATTGATTTGGAATCCGATAACAATCCCAAGCTAAGCCAAGTAACTTTTTTAATAAAAAGATTTTATATTAATATATTTTTAACAGTTGAAGTCGTTAGTGACCGATTTAAAGCAAAGTACCAGTAGTTCGAAAAAAGAGGAGATAAAGAGTTGGGAAGCTACTCGATTTCCATGTGAGCATATTTTGACAGTAGAACAGAGCCCAGAGGTAACACTTATTACTGACACTGGTACACAATCCATTTTTTTTAAAAAATACTGATGTTTATATCAAAAAGTAAAATGTAACGGGTGTGATTTAACCCAAAACTTATGGGCCTGTTTGACGTGCGGTAATCTAGGCTGCGGCAGGAAACAGTTCGATGGATCGGGTGGTAACGGTCACGGTCTAGACCATTATAAATCTACCGGACATTCTAATTCAGTGAAGTTAGGTACCATTACCGCCGAAGGTGAAGCTGGTAATTTAACATATTGATCCAACCCATCAGCTCATACATTTTCCGATTTAGATATCTACTGTTACGTGTGTGATGACGAAGTTCAGGACCCATCCTTACACCAGCATCTAGCTCATATCGGAATCAACCTAGCTACTCAGGTCAAGAATGAGAAGAGCATGGCCGAGCTACAATTGGAGTTAAACACCACTTACGACTTCTCTATGGTCACCGACGACGGTAAGGATCTCGAATCGGCTTACGGACCCGGTACTACCGGCCTGATGAACTTAGGTAACTCATGTTACCTAGCTTCCGTGTTACAAGTACTGTTCACCATCCCCTCTTTTAAAGAGAAGTATCTGAACGGGTTGGAGGACCATTTACCGATATGTACCGACAACCCTATCAACTGCGTCTACTGCCAAACTATCAAGTTGGCGTCCGGTTTAACCTCCGGTAGGTATTCTCAACCTCCTAAACCTGTGGAGGATGAAAGGCAAGGGACTAAGTCTAACGGTATCAAGCCTACAATGTTCAAACGTATCCTAGGTAAAGGCCATCCCGAATTTTCAACCAATAAACAGCAGGATGCTTACGAACTGTTCCAACACCTCCTACTACAATTAGAGAAAGTAGACAAGAAATTTTCCTTACTACCGACCACCAATTCGATCTTCGAATTTCAAATCGAACACCAACTTACCTGCCAATCTTGTACCAAAAGCAAATATTCGGTGGATACTACCACCTCTCTATCTCTACCGGTACCTGCTATAAAATTGGAGGACAATACGTACCAAGAGGTGGATCTACAGCAGTGTTTCGATATATATTTTGCCGAAGAGCACTTAGAAGGGTATAACTGCCCTCAATGTAAAACCCATACGGTAGCTACCAAGGTTCAGAAGTTGAAAACGTTCCCTCAAGTGTTAGTTTTGCATTTGAAACGGTTCGCTCTGGTCAACTGGGTACCTACCAAGCTGGAGATCCCTATAAATACTGGAAATGTAGACCTGACCACCTTATTTGAAAAGTACAAAGCGGGTCCACGCGTTCCTATCGAACAGCTTTTGCCCGAGGATGACACCGTAGGTACTGGGGATGCCTTTGTACCTAACCCGGAGTTACTTAACTCACTGATGAGCATGGGCTTTTCTGAGAATCGTTGCATACGTGCCCTACAGGATTCCAACAGTCTAGATTTAGAGGTGGTGAGTAACCATCTGTTCTTGAACTTGGAGGACCCTTCACACGATCTACCCCTTCCTACCCCCACTGACAACAAGGCTGGTTCAAAGGCGCCGGTGGCAAATGCAGATTCTGTAACCACTCTCACCGCTATGGGTTTTACTGAAAATCACGCTACTCAGGCTCTATTAGCTTGTGAAGGGGATTTGGAACGTGCAGTAGACTACCTGTTCAATAACCCTGAGCAGACTAGCACTACTACCGAAACCAATACCACCACCAGCGCCGAAGTAGGTGGTGGGTGCACCGAAGTAGGTACCTACGCTCCGCTAGCTGCTATTTCCCACAAAGGGCCATCTACTCACGCCGGACATTACATTGCTCATGTCAAGAAGGAAGGCAAATGGGTTCTGTTCAACGACAACAAAGTCGCCTACCATCCCGATCCCAATACTGAGTTGGCATATATGTTTTTCTATATGAGGGAATAAATTGAAGTCTAGTTTTGATTTAAAAGATATTAGCTTTTGCAGGTGTTAGATAATGGTTTTTTTAAAAGTTTCTTAATTTTGAATTTAGACTATCAATTCTTTATTGAAATGTATAAATCTATAAGGTGTTTTAGATACTGTTTAAATAGTTAATTTTTAGTTTGCAAATGATAGTGGGTAGTCTAAGTAGTTTTAAATCTATATTTGAATTCTAACATGTTAATAGCTGTAATAGGTAGTATGTAGAAGTTTATACTTAAGACAATATTAAAATTTTATGAAATAGATCCCAGTTTATCCTCATTTAAATATTAAAAAACTGACATAAAGCAACTAAATATATATATTTTTAATAAAAGATAATTTTAGCTTAATTTAAAAACTAATTAATAAAAATTAGTTTATTATAGTTAAAATTTAAATCTTAAATTATTGGGTTTTTATCTATAAGATAGTATTAAAATTTTAGTATGTTTTTTTATCCTAAATAATTTATAAAATATATCTCTATTCTTTTACACTTTATACTAAATTCTTAGGCTTTTTATCTGTTTTATACTTTTATAAAATTTTAAACACTTTTTAAAAAAAATTTACTATTTTTTAGTTCTTTGTTAAAAAAATAGTACTTATAGACATTATTATCTTTGCTTTATTAATTAAATATAAAATTAGCTCTTTTTTACTATTTTTTAAAAACTTTTAGTATAAGTAATAAAATTTATTTAAAAATATAAATAGCTATAAAATAAAAATAAAAAATAAAAAAATAAAGCTACTAAAATTAGCTAAAAATAAAAAAATAAATTTACTTTTTATATATTAAAAAGTATATAACCTTTAATAAACTTTACTAAAAGTTATTAACAATTTAAAATTTTAAAATATTAAACTTTTTTACTTTATAAATATTTATAACTATAAGCTATAAATATAATTAAAACTTATATGTTTTTAAGATATTATCTATAATTTTCTAAAATATATTACTATAAAAATATTATAAATATATGTTATAATTTTAATAAAATATTAATACATCTATATTTAAATAATAACTAAAATTTTTATTATATAATTATAAAAAAATAAAAAGTTATAGCTTATATTTTATTTATTAAATAAGCTAAAAATTATAGCTATAAGTTATATATAAAGTGTTTAAGTTTGTAATTAGTTTAACTTATTTTATATAATAAAGTAAGTTTAATATAAATATGCTTTTAAATATTTTATTTTTACTTTACTTAAATTAGTATATAATTTTATAGTATTATATATTATAGCATATTCTATATAGTAAAAAAAAGCTATTTAATTATATTTTTATTTTTTTCAACTATATAATAAAGCTAAAAAAAATTAAGTACTAATAAAATTAAATGGTTTTTAAACTTTATAAATACTAATAATAAAATTTAATACTATAATATATTACTAAATATAAGTTTAAAAAGTATTAAAATGCTTAATATATTAAAGATTTTGCCTTTATTATATAGAAATTTATATTTAATATATATAAAATATAATAATTAAATTTTTTTTACTGCTATAATAATTAAGTTTTATTTTAATTTTTTATATAATATACATATATAATATTAGTATTAAGCTTTTTAATTAAAAATTAGCTACTTTTAAAAGTATAATAAAATTTTAATATGTTGTAAGTATTTTTTATAAACTAAAGTAAAAAATATAGATAGCTATTTTAAACTACTATTATAACATATATTATTTTTATAAATAAGTTAAAAAAATAAAAACCAAATTAGAAAAATATAAATTTATATATTTATTAAATATAAGCTACTATTTAATAATATATATACTAGCAGATTTTTAAAAAAAAACTTTTTTTTTCTAGTTTATAGTTTAGTTTTTATATATTTTTTATTTTTAAAAGTTATTTTTTTAATCTTTTAAAATGTTAATATTTAAAAAAATTAAAATAATAAACTAAAAGTATTTTTTAAATCTAAGCTTTTTTTAGTAGCTTTATTAGTTTATATATTTTATTAATTAGCTTTAAAGGTTTTATTGTAGCTTATTTTATATAAAGTTATATTTATAGTTATATATGCTAATTTTATTACTTTTTTAACCTATTAAAAGCTTACTTAACATATTTACTTTAGCTTTTTTAGCTTTTTTTATCCAAAGTAAATATAACATTACTTTAATCTAAATTTATAATATATATATAACTCTATTATAGATTTTACTTTAGTATAACTGAGTAAACAAAATATAGCTAATAAGTAAAATTAATTATATATTTTCAATAGATCTGAAGTCTAATTAAAAAAATAATTGCTTTACATAATTTAAATAAAAAAGAATAAAAAAACCTAATTTAAAAATTAATCCTATAAAGCTAAGTCAATCTAAAATAAGCATGCTAGTTGTTCTAAATATAACCTAATTTCCCAATATTCATGATCAATGTTTGATTATGATTATTAGATGTTCAATTATAAAGATGTATTTATTTTAGTATCGGTCTTTACCAGCTAAGCATACAGTTTACTTTTTTGTATAACTGCTAAAAAATTAATTAAAAAACTGTGCAGTTCGTAAGTGCTGCCACCTTTTGACCACGTTGTTATCCTATCAAAGTATACTAAATCACCATATGCATAATTCTGGGAATAGTTTAAAGACTAATCGGATAGCTTTATTGTGTGTGGTTATTAAAGGAAAACAATAATATAATATAAAATTATGTACCATATATTTATAATGAGGGTTTATTGTAAGACAAAATTGAAATTCTAATTATTTTAAGTATACTTACAAATGCATTTATACTGAAAAGAATACAAAATTTAATAGGAATAATCAAATAAGTAATAACATTATACCAGTAATATAAATCAATAAAAAGTGCTGGGATATTTAATATAACTAATTACGTGTCAAGGTTTAAGATCCTTAAATGCTCAAATAATGTTAAAACAAAAAATAAGATATACCAACATAAAAAGTATAGCACCGTTTTTAAAACTAATAAGGCTTTATTTTATACAATTTCCAATTAAGTAAGCCATAAAAATGTGAAAGGTGCATAAGTAGTTAG
The DNA here is from genome assembly GCA_037055185.1 of Capillidium rhysosporum. Classification (NCBI taxonomy): domain Eukaryota; kingdom Fungi; phylum Entomophthoromycota; class Entomophthoromycetes; order Entomophthorales; family Capillidiaceae; genus Capillidium; species Capillidium rhysosporum. Next base: position 4,142 of record JAWQFY010000220.1, on the reverse strand, counting down.
TTAAAACTTGAATGTGTCTTTTCTAACTTATAAAATTAGAAGACCAACAGAGAATGTAGTTTAAAAAGATAGTTCACAGGATAATTTGTATGTCTAAAGATATCCTGTCGTGGTCAAGTTAAATATGTAACTAGGCAGCAACTCTAATTGGGCTAGTGATGGGGTTAACCTTGACCTTTCGTCTACCCAGTAAGGAGGCATTATCGAGGCTGAGGTTGAAACCCAAGTTTGAACTGGGTTCTTCAAAGACTCCCCTGCTGAATAAACGGCTATTTAGTTGATTCGATAGGTCTTCATCGCTATCTGAAGAGATAGGTGGTAAGTCATCAGTATTAGGTTTGTAAGTTCTAGTCTTAGGCTTAGTTGAAGCTTCCACAATTTGATTGACACCGGATTCGTCCTGCATAATCTGTACGGCATAGGAAACGCTGAAAGCTTCTTTCAATGTGACGCTGGGAGTGATGGGGGTAGCTATAGGAGGAGCCATGCAGCGCGGGGTAGGCTTACAAACTTCACGGTCCTTCTTAGGAGACTCACGAGTCCAAGGATGGGCGAAGAAACCGTCGGTAGTATACCGTTTGGCTGGGTTCACGGTGAGTAAGTGCGATACTAAGTTTTTAGCAGAGTCTGAAATACCATCCCACCAGGGTGAAAGGAACTCGAAGTATCCGTGGGCTACCTTTTCAGTTAAAACATGTATATCTTCGTCGTAGAAAGGTGGGAAACCGCAAAGTAGAGTATAAAGTACGCAGCCAAGGGCCCACATGTCAACACTGTAGGTGTACCGTTCATCTTTTACTATTTCGGGAGCGGTATAACCAACAGTACCACATGGAGTCATGGTGCTTTTACCTAAAACTACTTTACTTAAACCGAAATCGGCGATCTTTATCCTTCCTATACCAGCACCACCATAACCTTCTACGATATAACCTTCGCCTTCACGACCCTGATGAACTGTGTAGCCTTGTTGAATATAAGGCACAGGATCAGTGATAATGGGTATAGGTTCAAAAAGAATGTTTTCTGGTTTTATATCACGGTGGACCACGCCTTGGGTGTTATGCAGATGTGCTATACCAGCAGCAACTTGATTTATGATATGACGGGTCATGGGTTCTGAAAAGTAAGTGTGGTCGATGATTTTGTTGAATATTTCACCACCTTTGACCAGCTCCATTATGATAAAGTAATATACTTTAGTATCTACAAAATCGTAAAGCTGAACTATGTTGTCGTGACGGCAATTCCTAAGAATAGATACTTCTTTATGAATGAACGTTTGTTGGTTGTTACTAAGTTGTAACTTCTGAACGACCTTTACGGCAACTTCTTTACCAAGCTTGGTGTGGTAGCCTCTATAAACGTTACTGAAAGCACCACTAAAAATAGTTATTAGTAAAGTATAAATTAAAAATATATTACTCTCCCATCTTTGAAAGAATCTTTATGTAGGAAATCGAGTCGAACTGGGGAGCTTTGCAAGCTTTTAACTCGGCAACTACATAATCAGGTAAGGGCGCAGCGTTAATATTTGTTGTATGGTTAGCTGTCATTCTCTTTCGATTTATTATGTTCTCTAAGTTGGACTTAGAAGAAGTAGCGAAAATAGATTTTATGGAATTAAAAAGCATTGCGATAATTTAAGCACTAATTATTTATCAAATCGCTTATATTGTTTTGTTGAGTTTGTCGGGTATCCACGCTATTATTGAATACTTTAGGAGTTACAGCGGGAGAATGGTTTTTTTAAAATTGCTTGTCCAAAATTATATAGTTTCAGTGGAGGTTTGCTAAATTTCAAATTTATGTTGGAAAATGAATTTTTCTCCTTACTAATCCTATTTAAATACTTGGTAATTTGAGTATAATTGTAGCTTAATAATATTTATCCTTTACTAATAATACTTTAAAGAATTAGGATTATGCAATAAATGGTTGTGTTGGTTTTTATTTTCAGATGCTTTACTTTTATATTTGCAATCTGACTTGAAATAATAGCCAATTAAATAAGGTGCTGAGTTCATCCCTAAATCCGAATTAAAGAAAAAGCTAAGTGTTAATTCATGCGTAAACAGTTATTTACACCTATTGGCTAAATATACAATTCCCATCAATTCGACAACATAAATTTCTCCATATATCTACCTATGAACTAATTTTATACATATATCGGATTAATTTATTTATAATTAATTTTTTGAATTATATAATCTTTTAATTGTGATGTCTTGAATTATTAATATCATTGATCAGCAAACCAAATTTAGAAATCGAAATTGAATCCCAGAACCAATAGTTTTTAAACAATTCTCTATAGTCACTTTTTATACAGAGATCTACCTTTCAAATCTACAAGTCAAATCTTATATATCCAAATAAATATAAAGAAATTTCGACTCTGTACTCAATATCGGCTAATTTGTTTCTAACTTTATTCTCTTGGTAGTAGCTAACGAAATTCAATTGGATTTAGCAGAAGTGATTACTTTGCTACGCTTTTTGGCTTGATCCACTTCTTTTATCTTTACTTGATATCATTTTTACCCTTTCATCTAAATTTTCGACAATTGGGTTCACAAAATACAAAATTCTTATTATTAGCGGGCAGTATAATTAGCTCGAGTACAATTTATTATTTTGATGGGACTGCTGTGTACATTATCAAACCATCACCAATTTTGATAACATTTTAGGGCCGATACCGATACAAAAAGCTTAGACTTTAATTTTACTATCATAAATAGGTTTGAAATTTATTGATAGTTAAAATCAAGCATTTCGTATTGTTTTTAAAACAGCTCAATCGCATAAATTAAATGTAAGCCATTGTAAGGATAAGTTAACAGTATAGTATTTTAGGTAAAAGTCAAATAGGCCGCCAAAGGCTTAGCAAGAAAATATTTAAACCGGAAAGTATCGGAAATAAAGAATGTTGAAATTAATGACTACATTTAGCCAAAATAAATACCTACATCTGGGTAAACGGCCTGTTCCGTTTATCTATCAATGTCAGATGTATAGACAGTTTACTCCTGGATCGAAAATTAAGAACCGTTCTATCTAACACTAAAATAATTAGGATGTTATAAAAGGAATGAAAATTATAGCTTTAATAATAAGGGTTAAGTACAGGTCGTCAAAAACATAGTTATAGTCATTAAGGCTATCTCAAACTGCCCAGGATTTATAACTACGCATTTAATTTGATAAATTTGCTGTAAGCTTCACCATTTTAGTCATACCTATAAGAAAACCGCATCTAACAGTGATGAGAAATACAACGTCAGTATGATGAAAATTTTCAATAATTACATCCGTATATAGATATACATATATTATACTGTGAAATTTATAATATCTCTTAATAGTATTAGTACAAGTCAAACATATATATCTACCTATGTTAACTGCAGTTTTTTTAGTAGGATTTTAATACAAATATATTGATATAAATCAATTATTTCTGGTAAATTTGTAGGTCTGAAATATAGTTAAATAAGTATTAATATATAATAAATGGTTAAACATATATTAGAAATAAAAGCATTTGTAATTTATTTATATCTTCAATTTTTGAATTTTTGATTAATATAAATTATGTATATGAAAGTTAGATAAAATTTTACTAAGCTAATAAAAAAATAAAAGTTTAAGTTTTATTTATATTAAAGTGTGTATTTAATAATGTTTACAGTTATTAAAATATAAACTTTAATATTAAATTTTTATAATAAGAAATTATTTTTAATAAGTAATATAATCTTTATTTTTAAAATTATAGAATATTTAAAAAGTATAAATAAATAAATAACTTTATTTTAAACTAGTTAAATAAATTATTTAAAAATACACTTACAAATATTAGCAAGTGTTTACTAACTAAACTTTTTTAATAATCTTAAATAAAAAATACTTTTACTTTTAAATTTTAATATTTTTTTACTATAATAAATAATAAACTAGTATTAAATACTATTAAAATTTTATAAATAAAAAATCAATATATTAATCTGATATTTAATATATATCTATAAATTTTAATAGTAAATTTAATATATATTAAAAAATATATATTTAGTATACTTAAAAAATTAAAATTTATTAAATAAAAAAATAAATTTAAAATATTATATAAAATT
>JAWQFY010000219.1:0-43358 GCA_037055185.1 Capillidium rhysosporum | reverse complement strand
AATGATGAGAATGATCATTAAGTCAGCGACTTATAAAGTCGCTGAGTGACGGAACGTCACAAATTAAAGTTTAAGCTTTAAGTATTTTCTATTATATAAACTACTATTTTAAATTAATTTAATAATATTTTAGGTTTTTATAAGGTTTAAAAACTACTTACTTTTATTAGTATTTAATTTTTTTAAAAATTTTATTATAAAAAGTTAAAAATATAGCTTTAAATATTTAAAAACATATTTAAAAAACTATAAATATTAGCTAAAAATATATAAGTTTAAATTAATTTATTATAATTAATAATTAATAATTAATATAATATATTTATATCTAGTATAGTTATATACTAATTTAGTAAGTTTGTATTATATTTAAGCTATTAATTGCTAGCACCTTTCTAAATAGGTAAAAATGGCTTTTATTTTAAAAAATGCTATTTTTTCTAATATATTTATTTTAAATATATATTATATAATATACTTATAGTATTTAAACTACTAAATTAACTTAACTACTATAATATACCAAAAAAATGATTTTAAAGTATATCTAAAATTATTTAAAAGCTAAATTCTTCATATAAATCTAAATATATTTAAACTTCTAATTTAGATTTTAGAATTTTATTATACTTAATAATTAATATCCTTAAAATAGTTTAAAATATAAAATAGTCAATCTAATATATTTTAACTATCTAAACACATCCAATTTTTAACTTAAAATAAATTGTTACCATATTTTCAAATAGCTGTTTTAAATCAATTTTTCAAAATCAAATATCTTTAAACCTTTAATACTATTTTATTTTAAGCTATAGATTTAAAAGCTATAAAAACTCCAATATTTTTACCATTTAGGCTTGATTAGGTACCTGCTAAAATAAATATATTAGGACCTTTTATTGATCATTTTAAAATTCTAACTTTTACAAATCTGAAATTCTTCAAGTTTATCTCTAAATTCTGCAACATAAATATAAAAATAGTCTATTATAAAACGGGTGTTAAAATAAATGTATAGTAACAATACAATCAAAATTTAAATTTTTAAAAAAAATCTAATACTTCCACCTATCATGGTCTAACATTCACTATATCACTTCCCACATAACACATGCTTAAATCCTCCTTGTTTTTCGACCGGATTTCCAATTTAAAGGAATTCCATTTACCGGGTAGGAGTGGTACCACGTTTAAAGTCCATTTAGTGGTGTCGAAAGGCAGCAAAGTAACCTGCTTCTTCTTGTAGCCAGCGAATACTAGCGGAGGGTTGGTAGGATGAGGTACTATAGAACAGTCAAGTATCAAAAGGTCAGCTGTACGGTTGATTAGAGTGTAGGTGACGGGGGTAGGGGTATTGGTGGTAGCAAGGTCGGAGGTACAAATTAGGATAGTTAGCTCAGAAGTATCAAGTTGGAGGGGTGGAATAGGGATGGTGTAGGTCGAAGTTGGTGGTAGGGTAGCAGGATCGGAATTGGAATTGGAATCGGAATCGATGGTAGTTACGGGCTGGGGAGTAGGACGGGTCCACTGCAGCTGTAAGGAACCCAAACTGAGAGGGTCCGTTGGATCCGATTGGAAGTTGTCTAGGAAGTTTATTTGGAACCTATGGGTCGAGTTATACAGGTTGTTCTTCTCCAAGATCTTGCTAACTTGGTGGTCGTAATCACTTTCAAACTCGGTGGTAGTGTAAGGATCCTTCTTCCCTTTTAAAACTCGAACCCCTTGGATAACTACTTGATCTAAGGTAGTTGAAATTTCAGCTATTAGCAATCCTTCCAATTTAGTCTGTAAAGCTGATAGTAAACTTGAACTAGTGGAGCTTTGTAATGGCAAGTTAGGCTGGATAAGTTGCACATGAGTTTGAGTGACAAAAGGTAGATAAATATCTAACTCCAAGCTGGCAGTAGAATTGAATTGTTGGGAGAAGTCGGAATAAGTCAACTTGAAGTTTAAAGTCCTTGGACCTACCAATTTACTGCATTTAGCGTAGATTGTAACTTGGTTAGTTGAACTTTTTGGCTGCAGATCAGTTAAATCGGTTTCGATTAGGTTGGTAGTGAAGTTGTCCAAGTCACAACTTACCTGATCATCTACCAAATCGGATAAATATTGTGCTATAAAAATTATAAAAGCTTACTTGTACTGTTTTGAAATTCCACCGTCAACTTGAGCTCGGTACTTTCAATCTTTTCGATGCCATCAAAGCTCAAAGTGATGGGAATCGTTTCATCTAAATACCCTTTCAACTCAAACAGATCCGAATCAAGTTTAATGAGGTGAGGGTTAGTAGCTACTATAGTAATTTTAGGTTTAGGCCGAGTAACTCTACAAGCTAAAATTAAAACCAACCGAAATTTATCCAAAATTTACCTTATGGTGGTGAAATCGTGGGGGATTTTGACACTTTGTAGTTTCAGACGCTGCAATTTATTTGAATCTAAGCTTAAGAAGTACCAGTTGGTATCTACAAATTTGATGGGGTTGAAGTTGGGCTGTAAAACTTTTAATTGAGGCGAAGTGTCTAAAGGGTAAACTAAATGCAGGTAAGATTGGTTGACGTTATCGAACCGAAGTTTGAAAACAACTGAAGTTACACGGATATCGGTAGATTGCTCTACTTTAACTTTATCCTGGATAATTAGGTTAGCACTGCTTTTAAAAATAGTTTCCAATGGGAACGGTTCGTCGCCACTATCGTTTACAAAGAGTGTTGGGTTGGTAGTTTGGATCAATGTACCTTTACTGTCATTGCTGTAGTTCCGGTTTAAATCCCCCTGGTTGAAGAGTACTGTGATCTCAACAACGCTAAAGTTGGCATTGGAGTCTGAAATCAAGTTACTAGTGATTGCTACTTGGTAAGTGAAGTGATCGTGCTGTGCCACCGCATTTTCGAGGTATTGGAATCCTACTGTAAGTAAATGGTTATTAGAATTGGGTAAAAGTCGGTTCGGTATCTCTTTAGGTAAGAGTTGGGTTGGCATAGTAACCCGGACATCCTCATTTAAAACCTTAACGGAAAGTTAATAAACTATTATCAATAAAACTTACGTTGAGGATCCGAGCTATTTTAGTGTAAACTTGGTGCTTGTTACTACACCCTAAAGGTTAAGTTAGTTCTATTCGATGTTGTAAATTTGCAATACCTAAATCCAAAGCTTCGACGCACCAGTTTACTACTTCCTTTAAATCCAACCCCTCTACCACTTTAGTTTCGGTATCCCATACAATATCGATGATACTAACTTTAACATTAGTGACATACTTAAGGAGATAGTTCCATCCTTCCTTAGCGTACGACTTACCAATACGATCCAGCAGTTTCACTGCCAATGCTACTTGTCTAGTTTGGATGTGTTGGTTAGCTATTTGGGTAGCTACCCAGAAGGTAAACTTGGGTAGATTGTCAAGCCTATACAACTCGTAGACCTTGGTCAATAGCTTCAGAATCTCCAGGTTGTAATCCTTACCATCCGAAGCAGAGTGGGGGATAGTTTTATTACTGGCGGTGAGGTTCTCAGCTGCGCTCAGGTAGTAGTAACCGGGGTAGTTAATGAAAGTTAACGGGTTGATGGTATGATCTCCGTCGTTAAGGTCGTTAGTTTTACCATGCTTAGGATTGGTAACTACAGTGCCGTCTTCAAAGAACTTGAGGTTCAGATTGTAAAAAGTGGGAGCAACGTTACCAAATATGGACCCGTTGATCTGCATGGGTGCGGTAATCAGCTTCGAATTCAAATGCTTACTAGTTTTGAAGTAGACATCAGTCAGATCCCCCATCAATCTATACTGTCGGTACTTCCAATTTAAGATGTCTTTAGAATCGCCTTTTTGGAAAGCTTTCCAAAGTAATGCAGTACCGAACAAGTGCCGATTAAATTGTAAAGTAGCCATGGGGAGATTATTCTCGTACAAATAGCAACGGATCAGATGTAGATTGATACAATCTAAAAGTTCAATAAACTGTAGGTAGCGTTCCGGCCGTTCGCGTAGATAATAATCTTCGGTGATTAGAAGTTTTGACAAACTGAAGTAGGCGTTAACTAAATGTTTCAAATTGGTCGTCTGCTTCAAGTTGGGATTAGTTTGCAGCTGGGAGACGGTTGCTAATTTGATTTCGTAACGAGTTTGCCAACCCAGCTGGGATAACCCGACTACCTGTTCTTTAATTCCATCTTGAGTCAGATTGGATTCACTTGGAACGATCACTTTGGTATTATGCTTAAAAAACTTGCGCTTAATCTTCTTTAGCTTGTCTTGGTAGAAATGGCTAGTAAAGATCTTTAAATGAGTCAACAGATCCTTAGAGAAGTTAGAGAAATGATCGTCGATATCCTTTAAATATATCGTATAAAAATTATAGTTTTTATCCAGTTGACACGATTTTCGAATATTTAATAGTCGATCTTCTAACAATTCATCTAAATTAAAATATAATTAATTGAAATTTCAAAATTAACGCCACCTTGTTCGGGGTTAGACAAAGGACATAGAACAACAACTATAAGCTTCATATTCGATTCGCCTGTACGTTTCCTAACAACCAAAAATTAACAAAATTAGATTAGTAAAAGTTACTTTAAATTCAATATACTGTCAATCAAAATCTTGTCTTTATCTTTACATTCGGATACCAACTTTTTAAAGTTAAAATTCAATTCCATATTTACATTGAGCTCTGGGACAAAAACTTCCACAAACTTTATCAAACAACTTGGTGATTCAGAGTACAACTTTTCAAACCATAATTTATCGATAATTCCGTCGGGATATAGTTTAGAAATGGGACATAGCGGTGACAATACTGAGTAAGACTGTCCAGAAACGTTAGGTGAAGTTGAAGCTGAAGTTACATTCTTAACAGGAAACCTAACATTCTAAAATTAAAAATAAAGTTAAATAAAAGGATTAAAAAGTTAAAGGGATACTTCATCAACCAACTTAAAGTTAAAGTTAGCATCTTCAACCGACATATTGTTAGAATAAACTTGGGTTGGTTTTATAGGTGATACGTAAAAACTAGGTTTTATATTCAACTTGAACAATTCCACCAAACTAATGTTGACTTTAAAATTTACATTGGTAGTAGGCTGGTCAAGTGGATGTTGTTTATTCTTTTCCTTGTTGTTAGTAGTATTAGTATTGGTATTCGATTCAATATTTAAGCCTTGTACCCATACTAGAGGTAAAGGTTGTCTAAGTATATCCTCCGAGTATTCATCCATCTGTTTCTTTGTGTTTGATTCTACTCAAATCGTTAACAAGAACTTGGAGTTTAGATGATGCTATTTTTGATCAAACAAATCGCTTTTATCAATCTTAGAAATTTTCTTGGAACTTTAAAAAATGGAAAAGTAAATTAATTCTATAAAAATCAAATCGGAAATATAAAAAATAAATTAAGATATCAAAATGAATAACTAATTAAATCTTTTTATGCAATACATACATATATATAATAGTGTTTTGTATACAATACAATATATATATATTAATTTATAATTTGATAAACTATTTTTATATAGATTGTTTAAAGTTAAATAGTCTAAGTGTTAAATTACTAAAAAAAATAATTAAACATAACAGAGGGATAAATGAAGTGGATGTAGATTAATTCATTTTAAGAAATTAAACTGAGAAGAAATAAATGAATAGAAAGAGACAAAAAGAGAGAATAGAAAAAAGGAAAAGAAAAAAGGAATCAACAAAATAACCATATAAGAAATTAAGCCTATATATTATATTTAATTACTATATAATTGCCTACAAAGCCATAATTTTCAGGCTGATTAAGTAACTTATATTTAAAGAAATTTATACTATAAAATTTAATTAAAAATATTTTAAAAAATAAAAGTTTTTTTAATAAATTTAGAATTTAATTTAACTATAAAAATCTAATAAACTTATTTAAATCTTTTATATAATACAAGTTTAAATTTATACTAAAATTTAAATAATTAAATATTTTTTAATTTAATTTATTTATATCTTTATATTTATAGCTATATACTTCTAATATTTAACTATAAATGTAAAAAATTACCTTTTTATCATATATATTAAATAAAGCAAAGGCTTTATAATATATTTATTTTTACTAACTAGCTTTTAATTATTTTTACATTATTGACTATTACTATTAATAGTATTATTAAGACATAAATTATAAAAACTGCTAATATTAACTTTTTTAACATTATATACTGAATAGTATACTTTAAAAGCTCTATATAAAGTTTTTTTAATAAATATATTATATATTTTTTTAAAATGTCAAATAAAATTAATCTGTTTAGTATATAGTTTAATATATTAAATCTATTTTACTAAATATTAATGTTTTTTAAGTTAATAGGTATATAAGTTTAGTAAAAACTTTATTTTTAATAACTAAATAGTATTTCAATTTTAAATTTTTAAGTAGTATGCAAAACCTATATATTTAAACTATTTAAACTATGTATAATATACATTATTTGCACAGATTAGGTTTTAAAGGTTAAATAATATTTAAATAAATATATATATATATATACTTTTGTGAAAATTTTTAAGCATTTTTTAGAAAGCTAAATATTCAAACCATTTTTTCCTAAAAGGTGTACTTTTCCAGACTTAAGGTTTACTAGGTAAGAGGAACATTGTATTTATTATTTCTGCTATGCAAACCTCAAATTAGTAAAATCAGGTGCTCAAAAGCTATATTGAATTTACTTATCAATAAACCATATAAAATCCAAGTATCTAAATCAGCTAAGCTAAAATTTAAATACTGAAGGAGGAGTACACAGTATAGTAGACTAGATTTAACAAGCATCACTATCTGATGAGAGGAGAGAAGGATAAAGATGTACAGAAGGAATGACAAGCTGGAAGCAGTTTTAAGCAACGGTAATTAAAATGAGACTTCAACCGAAGAAGTAAGTATGTTAGTTCATCTTTTGATATTTCTTATTTGAGTCGGAAGCCTTGAAAGAGTTTAAGATCCTTTTAGGAGAGGTGAGAGTAATACTTCGTTCCCCACTAAGCTTAGTTGCTGTTGAGAGGTTCGTAATCGCGCTGTTGGACGGCTCTACGATTGTAATTCTTCCATTAGGGTTAGAAGTGAAGCTAAATGTTGGCAGAGGCTTAGATATATTTATAAGCCTTGAGCTAGTCGGGTTTGGTAATGATCTAAGGTTTTCAATCCGGTTCGTCCAACTTGTAGAAGAACAAGGCTCGTTTTCAGGTGTTACATCAGTTGAAGATGAGTCTCTCTCGTAAATAATCCTAGATCTATAAATTTTAAATTAAACATGTCAAAAGTAGATTGATTACCTAGTTTTAACAGGTGATCGAAATTTAGTCTTGATTCGGTTCATGTAAAATGGTCTTTTGACACGATGTACGTAGTTATTGTTACCTTCACATACCCTTCCAAACAGGGCTCTTGCCTGTCTTTTACTCTGTTTAACAATAGCAGCGTTCCTTCTATCCAGTTCCATTTTATTTTTGTGGTCAATGGTGTTACTCTTGTTGAACGATTGGGGTCTTAATGCACCACCGTTAGATGGAGATTCAGCATTAAGTTTACTGTTGGAGAAGAAACTGGTTTCAGATCGGTTCCAGTTATCGAGTTCTTGATTGACAACGTTGTTCTTTCGTAAAAGTCGCTGAGGCGGACTAACTTTCTTCAGCTCCTTTAAATTGATCATTTTTGGTTTGGGTAAACTAGGCTTCATGTCTTCGTTAGGTTTAAAAGTCTGTCTGGTACTGGTAGATCGAGTGAGATGGAATGCGGATCTGCGGAGCGACGAGCCCTCCAAAGTTTTTGAATTCACACGGCTTGAATTCGACATACCCGTATGTGAAGCTTTGGAAGTAGTACATGTTTCAGGTTTATTTGGAATTTTATTTTTCAAATCTAAAGTAGTTGCAATAGATGTATCAGCGGGCTTGTTCACCTGTATAAAGTTAAATTTAAGATTAAAAATTAAAAAATACCTTAGAAATGTCTTCGTTGGGGGTGTTCCGTAACGAGAGTTTAGAAGTTAAGCTTTTATGCGATCTCGATACCAATCTAGAATTGGATATCTAAAATTGAAATTTAGATTTAGTAAAAGTTGGTTTATTTAATTTACTTTATCACTGGGTTGAATTTTTTGAGGTTGCTTGATAACGTTAATCGACTTTCCTCTTTCTTTACGTTGCGATTCGATAGTAGAGATCACTTCAACCTTCTTACTTAAACGATTGTTTTGTATTTTAGTATGTGATTGACTGCTCATTTCTTGGACAACAGTAGCGCAAGAATCCTCATCATCCAATTTGGTAATAGCCACATTTTTTCGAGCCGTGAGTTGATTATTGGCAACTCCTAAATTTTAATTTAAAGATGAGTATTTTAAACACATTTGAAGCTTACTTAATGTTCTATTCCTATCAGCATAATTTGGAAAAGGGTTGAATAGATCGGACTTGGTGAGAGATTCGGAACTAGCTACATTCCTATTTGGTGTATCGTTCCTATTATTCGAAGCCAATTCTTTGTCGCAAGCTGTATTCGAGCTCGAAAAAGGGAAATTTTCGAGGAAGCTATCAGTGTCATCTTTTGATACTGAAAAAGACAGATCCAAAACTTTAGTCGGACTCTCTTTTCGTTCATTGTTGAGTAATAAAATTGATTTTCTATCACTTATATAAGATGTCGCTAAATCGTTCCCAATTGCAAACGAACTTTCTTTTTTATCCAGATTAGTAATCGACGAAACTTTTGAATTTAGGATCACATTGTCATTGACTTCCAACGCTAAGTTAAATATTAATATTGTGAATCATTATTAAGCAGTATACCTGAATTACTGTTTCCGATAGCCTTGATTGTGGGTGGGCTGTGCAGTTTCTCTTTGCCACTAGGTAAAATACTTTGTTCATTAGCTAGACCTGTGTATGCATCGAAACTGGGCTCTAATGTAGCAGCGGTTTCCAAAATAGGTAAGGTTGTAGCCAAATCCGATTGGCTGGAACAGGGTAATGTAGAGGCTCTCCCAATAGAAATATTTTTTTGCACATTACTTTGTGATAATAAAATAGATTTCCCCTCACTTACATAAGATTCGAATATAAAAGAACTTTCGAACTTGGAAATATCTGCTTTCTCGTCAGTTTCCTTTCGAGTCGAATCAGTTTGTTTAATAATCGAACAATCGTCAGATTCGACGATATCTACTTCTCGGATATCTTGCTTTGGTTTTAGATTAGTCTGTTGAATAGATTTTTGAGGAAAGAAATTTATAGGCTCATCCGATTGTAAACTCTTATTAATGTTTGTACTAAGATGGGAACAAGATTGTGAAAAATATACAGTATCAGACTTTGTAGGACTTTTACGAAGAACTTCGATTGGTCCTTGAAATTGAAATTCCTATTATTTAGAGAAATTAAAATTTCGAAATTAAAAAAATAACTTACTCGAATAGGGGGTATAGTATCCTTAATTTTAATTGTATAGTCTTTATCAGTAGTAAAATCAATTGACAAATTCTTTTAACTAAGTATAACTATGAAATTGATTGTAATTATTCTTACTTTGATAAAACTTTCTTCATAACTAGATTCGTTCTTTAGATTTTCTTTGCTCAGCACACTATTAATTCTTCCGACTTGTGATCGTTGACCCTGCAAGTAAACTTCATCTTCAAAATCCATTAAATCTTTGTAGCTCTCAAAGCTAGTATCGATTTCTTTTGAATAGTAAATATCTTTTTCATCAGTTGTTGACTAAAAAAAGTTAATTTAACTGAATATAAATCTTTTTGTACATTTTCTTTGATTTGATCGCTATTATGAAAAATAAATTAATTCAGAAGCTTTTAAAAATGCATACCTATAAATTTGAGGTTTTTGTTGTTTGTAATCGAGACATTGATCATTGCAAATCAGATCTATAGCTGATGTGAATTCGAAAAGCCTGTCTAAAGGACTTTCCAAAATTTTTACGAAGGTAGTTACCGATTCTCCAAATTCTTGAGAAATGATAGTCTTCCTCTCCATTCTCGTATAAATCTCAAAAGGTGACTTTAATTTGAAGACTTTGTTTGACTTATTTGATTAGAATCTTTATCCCAAGCTGAAGAGTTTAAAATTTTGGTGGTTTGTCCAAAAATATAGTGACGATAAATATTTAATTGGGTGAAACCAAAGTTTTAGAGAACAATAGATTTATTTGGTTTTGTTGGTTTGCTGAAGTGAAACTCATAAAGTTATCTATTATAATCAGATCACTATTTGTGTTGCTAAAAGAGAACGCTGACTATGGTTGAACAGTGTAGTAGGTATATTTAATTCGAGCGGTAAATAAAATATGTTAATAATCTTAGTAGATAACTAGATATCAACCTTGTATACTAAGTAACTGATAATATAGTTGTTCTTAATATGTTTTTTGTTCAAATTTGCAAACCAAATAGTAATTTAGTATAAAAATGGCAATACTATTGGGTAGACTAAACCAAGCTTATTTACATGAGAAAATGCAATATTTTAATTTATTATTAAATTTTAGAAATTAATAATATTGCCTAATAAACTATATTAAAAAAAGGTAAATATATGCTATTTTAAAACTTTAACACCTATAAAAATCTAAAAAACATTACTGGAAAATAAATGTGGAAAATTAATTATATAATCTTTATTAAGTAATTAATAATTATATTATAATATACTGAGCTCTATTTATTAGTAGTTATTAGGTAAACTAAACTTATATATATAATAAGCTACTTTAAAAAGTAGTTAGTTTTAATTTTAAAAATTAAATAACTAATAAAATCAGCTAAGTTTATTAGTATATATATTATATTAAGTTTAGTTAAATTTGAAAAATATATAATTTTTGGTAAATTTTGCTAAAAGTTATTTGAAACTAAAATTTAAAAATAATAAATATTGTTTTTAAAAGTAATGTATGTTTTTAAAAGCTTTTATATTAATATTATAATAGTTAAGCTTAATTACTACTTTAAATATTTTAAATAAATTATATATTATTTAGTTATAAATATATTATATTTTATTACTATTATAAATTATTAAGTAAAAAGTAAAAAAAGTAGTAGTAAAAGCTTTAAAATTTTATATATTTTGCAATTTTTTATTTATTATATTTTTAGTACTATAATACTATAAAATATAAAGCTATATTTTTATTTTATAAAATTTTAAATATAAGTAAAGTTAAATAATTTCTAAGTTTTTTAAATAATTTTATAATAACTTTACTTTTATATATATATATATTATTACTTAGATTTATATATAAAATAATAATATTAAAATATGAATTAATATAAAAGTATAGCTTTTATATTAATATATAATTTAAATATTAATTTAATTAAAAATACTTAAATTCTTAAGTAAAATTTAAAAATTATACTGAAAAAATAGTTTAATTTTTTTTTCAAATTTGAAATATATTAATAAACTTAAAAAAAAACTATATTTTACTTTTAATAAGAGTATACACTTTTTAAAAAAATTTAATTGCAAATAACTTTTAGTAAAATTTTCTAAAACTTAATATTTTTTAAATATAATTAAGTATAGTATAGTATATATATTAATAATTAGAGCTAATTTTATTAGTTAAACAATTTTTTATTTAATATTTAAGCTTAAAATTAATTACTTTTAAAAGTTGCTGCTTCTTTATTTATAAGTTTAGTAAACTATTAAATTAAACTTAAAATTAGAAAAACTAAATAGGAAAATTAATAAAAGTAAAAATAAATCTTAAATAAGTAAAATTTTTTCCAAAACTAGTTTTTATATTTTTATAAATGCTTTACAAATAAAAAATATATTATAATCATTAAATTAATAGAAAAGTAAAAAAAGTTAAATAACATTTTTTTAATTTTACCTTTTAATTCTAACTTACTATTTTTTAAACTAGTTTAGTAATGTTTGTTATAAAATAGTTAAATTGTTTTTAATAGAATTTAGTAGTTATTATTTTTTAGTTAACAAACTACTGTAATACTCCAACTAATTCATTTCAGTATAGAAAACAAATCTAAATTTACTATTTTAAATTAAAATTTAAATATAATACCAAACTAATATGGAATTGTATTTTGAAATTAAACAACATAGCAACAAGTTTAGATTGTTAGAAACCAGTTTAAAACAAAATATTATTATTAATATCTAAACCTTTAAAAAGTTCTAAGCTCAAATTTAAATCTCAAAAAACCCAGTTAAAAAGTTGATAAAATTTTATTAAAAACATACACAAAGCTAAACTCTTTAAATCAAATAAGACTTCACAAAGCTTATAGAAGCTAAACTAAAAGAAAGTTTGGGCCCTAAGATAATGGGAACAACAATTATAGCCACAATGACAACTTGTACCACCAAGAACAGTAGCAGATACCTTATGTACCTACTTCTTCTCTGCTTGAGCTGTTTGATAGAATAGATATGTTTTGTGACAAGCTGATCCGGTCTAAGCCAGAACAACATGACGGAATGCCACCTATCTATTAGAGGTATGAGTGTGAGAGGGAATAACAGTAGGAGTATAACGTGTCCCAAAATAAAATCTGTAGCAAAGAGGGAAAGTTCGATAAGTTTACAGAAGAATTCTCTTATGGGTTGGGAGATGGCATGAAGACCTAGATCCCTACCGTGCCAAACACCGGTCCACCAAGCCTGGTTGGTAGATTCATTGAGAACTTCACGGGTAACCAATACCAATATAATCTGGAAGAGTGCTTGCTGGAGGAAGGTAGCGGTGACCATAGCTAGTAGGGCGAAACCGAAGTTGTACTTCTCCAATGCCATCACTAATAGAAAGATGACAATGATGTTGAGTACAGCCCAAGTGTGGGCGATACCAGCTATAACAGCACCAAATTTCTTGAAGCACATGGAGAAGAAGGGGCCCAACAGTAACGAGATGGGGAATAATATGAGCAGCATGACTGCGTTGAGAACTACCGGAGCAAACCCAGCTAGCAGGGCACGGAAGATACCATTGCGTCTACCAGATGTAGCACCGAGGTAGGCGTAGATGATAACGAAGAGGGCTGCGGTAAGTACTGGAAAGATGAGTTGGGGGAACAATATAACTAGCTTGTGAGCTCTAGGTGGTGGCGAGTGGTGGGCTAATGTGTCGGTTTGACCCAACTTGTGTCTTTTAAACCCGGTGATCTGAGTACGAAGGAGACGACAGTGCGCTACCCAAGAATTTCTCTTATTCTTGTCATTAGACGAGTTAGTGTTACCGGAGGACAACCAGATTAAAAATTGACGGTAGTCGAGTATGAAATCGACGTTTGAGAACTGGTGAGGGTTAAACAGGAAGGGAGCGATGCACAAAGAGATGGCAACAACCCAGAAATAGATGTAGAAAGGGATCCAGAAGAAGATGGAGGCGAATAAAATCATAGCCAATATACGTATACCTGAGTAGATGGAGCTGGAAGCGAACTGGGAGTAGAGAGAGGAGAAAGGTAGGCGGGTAGTAGCAAACCCACGACCAGTCGCGATATAGTGAGCCCCACCGTATGACAGGTTGTTAAGGAGAGAGGAAGCGTATATTTGGTTGACGAAGATTTCAAAGATGGGGGAAAACGACATAAAATGTTTACCTAATCGAGCCAATGTCCGAGTGAACCCTTGCTCGGAGAATACCTGTAGGAACAGTGGTAAGTAGGAGATGGCGAAGACGATGAAGATGGATATGATAGTCGAGGAAACCCAACTGCGAATCGGATAGATGTTGAAACAGCCTTCTGGCTTGGGTAAAGCCTCCGGATCCTTTTGAAGTTCACAGATGAGTTCAGGGTCAAAAGTGGCATATAATGATCCTACACATAGTAACGAAACCATGATGAGATGAGTAGCGATCATAATGAGTATATTGTTCACATGGAAACCGGGATGGGCGTAGTAGAAAGTCAAGAAGCGGTCCAGAGGTAGCTGAGTACCCAGATAGTACTGTTCTCTAGATAACATCTGTTCACCCATACCAGTACCGATCTTGGTGTTGAATGCTAAAACCGAACTGAACCCTAAATCCCTACCTTTACCACATTGGTAGTACTCAGTATGTTTGATCCTACCGCCCCTTTGGAAGGCGGTCATACCGGCGTAGATATCTTCGTTAAGGTGGAGCCCTTTCTGCGCTTTGGATACACCACCTCTAGTAGTCATGAAGACGGTGTTCAAGAAATCGGGATGCCCGTAATGAAGTTTGCCACCTACCTTAGCCATGATACGTTGAGTCATAGTACCAAAGGTCTGCTCTTTACCGGCAGCAACGTCACCCAACACACCGATGTTCTCACTGAAGATGTACTCACGCGCACCAACGATAGCTACCGGTGGTTTGAAATGTAACGAAGCTTGGGAAGAGTAAGGTGAGATAGTAGGGTCGATGTCAAACTGTTCGAATTCAGCTAATATGTTGCGTACTTTCATACATTCCTCTAAATAGTTGTCTTGGTTGGCATCTACCAACTGCAAGTACTCACCACGGGTGAAGATCACCGAGTGGTTCTGATTGTCCGATTTACCGTCACCTAGGATGGGATGACCCGGAAGTTCTATAGAGAATTTGGGTCGGATGGTACCGTTTTCGTTACGTTCGCAGGTACCATCGATGAGGCAGGAGAAGTGCTTTAGGATTGGGCCTTGTTCAGTTTCTTCAAGTTTATCCTGGATGTAAGCTATTTGAAGGTTGGGGTAAACTTTGAGTAGGAACTCCACGTCCTCCTTCTCCTGTTGGTTAAACGAGGCGTAACGTTGCATAGAGATTAAAAATCTGAACTTACGTTTGACCATGTTCTCGATCTTTTGGTCCAGCATGGTAGGTTGAGTAGAGTACATCTTCACCATGTCGGGGTTCTCAACTCTATACAAAGTTTTGATAGCCCTAGCGTAGTTCATAAACCCGGAGATGGTCCTATACAGAGTCTGCGCTCGTAACGAAGCCCAGATACGAGTTCTTAGAACGTATTCGGGTGATGCGGATTTGAAACCTATGGCGTAGAGAGGTAAATCGTCAATCTCGGATTTCTCGTCACTACGCTCGGAGATGGAATCCAAAGACGGTGGAGGTTCGTCTTCAGTAAAGACTGCGTTCTCTTCCTCTAAAACTTTAGTATCCTTGACAAAGTTAGCCCATTCAAACCCGTGTAATGACTTCAAGTATTCCAATAGGGTGACTCTAGCATTACGGTTATCCTCCCGAATAATTTCTCTCAAGGAAAGTAAAATCTTCTCAGAGTAATGTGGGGTGAATACAGTGAAGGAAGGCATTCGGTCGATAGCAACCGGTTCGGGTAAGACAGTAGAGAGGGACTGAGCAAAGAAGGAGATTCTACGTTCAGCCTCAGAATTAGGCGGGAAAAACTCAGCCGAGATAGACTGATCCTCTTGAGCAACAAAGAAAGTGGGCGGTTTCAAAGTACGTTTACCTTCCTGCTCGCTGGGTGCCTGCTGATACAACAGTCGCTGTAAATGGTCGATGGAAAGGAGGTGGTCCCTATACATGGAAATGACTATCGAGTTCCAGATCTGGCTGGTTAGGAACTTAGGTTTGTACTTAATATCCATATCACCGGTAGCCAAAACCTTGGCGTGGATACGTTTAGGTAGTCTTGAGAAGATGTTACGCCATGGAGTTAGAATAGATATACCAATGTAGAAAGAGTGAGCTATAGAGAAGAACGAATTCCATACTACGTACCAGAAGTAGGTATCTAAGAAGAACAGCACTAGATCCAAAAGTGTCATGACAGCCAAAGTAATATAACCCATGCGTTGACACAAGACTTTACCTAACAGTTGGTCGCGACAATCGGAAGTATCCACGTTAGCCATAGCTTTGAAAGGATCTTTGAAGGACAAAGTTATATAGAAGTAAGATTCGACCAACTTACACAAGAATATTAAAAACCATAAGCCTATGGATATGGCTCGATCCTTCCACTCCAGCTTAGGGAAGTTGGCGGTGAAAGAACGGTTGGTAAGTGAGGCGCTACCTCCGTTCTCTTCCTTCTTACCGGAATATACGAATAAAGAAGCAGAGGGGACAACAACTAAAACAATAGTAGTGACTACAGCTACCGCCAACTGTACGATCGATAAAGTGTAAGCTATGGCGTTGGTACGGTTAATCAAACGCAAATAGAAGTAAGGACCGACGCAAATCCCCAAAAGCACAACAAGACAGGCAATACGGAACAAGATTTTGGAGGTGGTGGGGCGCGAGTATGGTAGAAAACTTAACTCACATAAACTAGAAATAATGGTGATCAAACAACCTAAGCCACCCCCTAAAGCAGTGATAGACAACTTCATAGGGATATCTCTAGCATCTGGATCATTGGGGTCTTCGGTATATCGATCGTAAAGAAAGTTGGCGTTTGAAACCAGGTAGAAATAGAACACAACCAAATGGAAAACCCAGATTCTATTGAAGTTGGTTAGAAGGTGCAGTACGGTACGGCGTTCGTAGTAAGTTTTCTGGAAAGCTTTCTTCCAGTTTACTTCACCCAACCTTAAGAAACGCTCCTCCATAGGTAGATCCATCAACTTGGTTTTATCTGGTAAGACGATACGGTCCAAAGACTGCCTAGACCAGAATAGTTCATTGACGTCGTCGTAACCTATAGTGTCGGGATGATCCTTTTCTCTCTTAAAGTACTTCCCGTTGATGATTTGATAAGATTGATCTCGTATGAAGTTGTAGAGGGGTTTGACAACTTGGTTTAAAAACTCACCTTCCGGGATTAAGGGAGGTAATCTAGAGGCGGAGAGTGCCGAAGTAAAATAATCGTAAGATAACTTGTATATGAAACATAGGCACTCTGGTGTGTATCTTAAAGTTAACCCTTCACCCCAGACTAGTAGGTACAGAGCGATTTGAATTATTTTCTTTTCAGGAGAAAGCTTAGCCATACGTCTACGCCACCTCTGGTTACGTTTGGTGGAACGTTTGATTTTATCACTTTTCTCGTTAGACCTTTCGTCGTCATCAGGATCGACTGAATCTAAAGGTTGGAAGTCGTCGTTGTAGAGTCCGGTACAGAAGATCCATTTCCTATAGTTGGCATAGGTGCCACCTATGTAATCGGCATGAAGCGTAGTCAGAGCCATCGGAGCCGACATACGCGATGCACGTGAATCCAACATCACCATCAGGTTCTCGTACGAGTTCTCCATGTTGTCGAGTTGGAAACCTAGCACATCCTTTAACTTAACAAAGTAACCATAGATAGCTTCCGACGATATGGAAGCTCCGTTCTCTAAACACCAGGCTGGGAACGGTGGGTCGTTAGCTGGATCTGATAACTCAAAGTCATGGGGTGGAAGTTGACTGGTGTTAGGATCAAGAGAATTGTTCCAAGATTGTGAACGAGAAATGGTGTTGGACCCAGAAGTAGATCTTAAAGTTTTCCTATTTTCTAACCGTGCTAACAAGGATTCCGAGCTGGGTGCATAATGGAAATAACGGCCATCGTCACTTACACCTAAATTCAAACTTCTTGATAAGTCGAAATCGGTAGACCCATTAGATAGTGGCGTACGTGCTCGTTTATTAGAGCTATTAGAATGGGCATTGATTGAACTAGAGCTTTCTCCTGACTCCGATCTAATTGAGTTTGAATTTGATGTTTTTATATGGATGTTGTTTGAGGACGAGGTAGAGGCTAGATGTGGTAAATCTAGAGCGAAATCAGCACTTTCTGCAAATACTTCACTGTCGTATCCGCTAGCTGTATGTAAATAGTCGTCCTTAGATGACATTAAATTCTGTGTCGAGCCGGGTTGTGAATTTTTAGGCATAGGTTCACTAAACTAAAGCTTCGATTAACTTGAGTGCTAGAACTTAAAAATTATATAAATACTAAATTAACTAAAAAATAATACTTTTTAAAGGCTTTAAACTTGTCACTTATCAATACTATCTCTTTCAGTTACAAGTTGATAGATAAAGACACTTTTGAAAAATAGTTGTGCTGTAAAGTATAAAAGAAAAAGTAAAGCTCACAAACACTTTTAAAAAGTCTCGTTTAGATTTGTTTGTTGAACAAGTTGGAAGGTACAGTTGTTTTTTAAAACTTAATTATTATCTGTATAAAAGAAAGTAGTTTAAAGGTATTAAGTAAATAATGATATCACAGCTTACACTTGAGCTTTAACTTCAACTGAACTGAAGGTAAACTATATAAAATTTTGAATTAATTAGGTTGAGTTTGGTAGTTACAACTTGAAATCTTTTATGAATATAAAACTGGTACTTCATAAAAGTCTTACTTTAAACGTCTAAAGATCCGCAAATTTTTAAAGCCAATGAAACTTATAAGCGTATAAGTTAATTGGTAGATACTTTTAAATAACTTTGTTTCTGGATTCATTACTAAAATTAGCTTTTTATTAAGAAACTTCTGCAAAAAATTCTCCATTTAAGGGATAAATGAAGAAAAGGAGGGCTATTTTTAGCATCAAAAGTGGAACTGGACTCGAAAACTTTAGTCGCCACTAAGATAAGATGCCCTAGTTTTTTAGTGATTTATTTTTGGGCTGTAATATTGACTTAATTGTAAATAGCTCTAGGCCCCATTTCGATCGTGTAGTATAGTAAAATAGTTTTTAGATGGGCGTGCACGTTGGTTCATTAGGAAAATGCTAACTGGATTATACTTGAAGCTAACCGGTTCAGCCTCAATTTATGAGAGGCCAAGTTGGGCAAGAACTATAAAAACAAGGCTTAAAAATTGCATTGCTTTGAAGGATGTAGTTGATTTGTAAGATATTATTTACCAATCCGTATTCAACCGTTTTAAGGCGCATTACTTCTATCGACTATGAACGTTGGGGCTTGTTTCAACGATAACAAATTTACTTAAGCTTTACTTTGTTTATTTAAAAGCCTAAAAGATGAAATTTAGTCATTTTTTGGGAAGGAAAAACCTCCTATCAACAGAATATAAACACACGATCCAATCAATTTTTTAACACCTCTTAAAATACCATATGTCTGTACGATAGATACGAATAAGGTGGTAATTAAGTAATTTACTAAATGGTTATTTATTTTCTATCTTAATTATCTTCTATATAAATTTTAAAAATTAAAATCTTCGATTTACGTAGTTATTAATTAAAAGCGTAAAAATTTAAGTATCTGATTTAAATTCTTCTATTGCTAATAATTTGTAATTAATTTCTATTTTAGTTAAATATATTCAGTTTTAAAACCCAGATCCATTATAACTGAAAGTTGCTATCAAAAATAAATAACCAAATGTTTAATTATATGAAAATTAAATTAGGATCAATGTAGTTATTACGCTATAGATGTGAGTATAAATTTCAATAAGATAGGTTCAAATATGATCTATAAATACTTTATCACGAGCTAGGTTGCACCATTTTAAATATCATTAAAATGTACCAAGGTAACCTAACTAACAGATATTTAATGATTAGATGGCATCGCAGTATTATCGGATAGTCTACAAACACTGGAAGCGAGAAATACTCTAACTGGTTAAAGTGTGGCGATTGGAAAGCAAATGTAATTGGACAATCGATTAAAATTGATAATAAACACTAACTATATTCACTTTAGTTCCAACAAGGATATTAACACTTGAGAGCATATGCTGGCGATGAATAAAGGTAATAACTTGGATTAATTATTTTTATTTATAGTTGCTACTCAAGCTAATTAAAAGCCAAGTACTGTGATATTCTTTCATCTATTAAAAAGTAAAATGATTAAGAAAAAAACTGCCCAATTGAATAAAAGTTTAAATTTCGAATATAAAAGGTTATACTTTTGATAAAATAGCTTACTTATTATTTTTTATTAAAACTAAACAATCTATCAAATATTAATTCTTAAACTTATTAAATAATTTTTTAAAAACAATAAAGCATATATGCTAGTTCATATAAATATATCAAAAGCATTTAAAGTACCTTTTAAATTTAGTGAATGTTAAAAATAATAAAAATAAATAAATACAAAATAAACTTAAAGGTAGATAATTAATAGTAAAATATATACATGTAATATAAGTTTTATTAAAAGTTAATAATCTAATATTAAATTTATAAAAAAGGATGAGGGAAACAGAAGCTCCAAATTGATTTTTTTTTAATAATTTAAGTAAAAAGATTAATAATAAATATATAGTATTATTATATACTGTATTAGTAACTTAATATACTATTTTCAAATATATATTTTTTCTATTTTTCATTTTTTTAGTATTATTAAAATAGCTAAAATAAGTAATACTTTTAAGCTTTCTATTTTAAAAGTATTTTAATTAAAGTAAAATATTAATTTAAATATATAAATATTAGATAAAAATAGTATAGTTTTATTTTTATTTTTATTTTTAAGCTTTATAAACTATTATACTTAATTTACTAATTTGATTTCTAAAATATTTATTCTAATTTTTTAAATTAATTAATTATAGCACTTTTGAAAATATTTTAATAGCTTTAATTTAATATACTTTTAGTTTTAATACTATATTAAAATCTTACAAAAAATTAATTTTTATTTTATACTAATAAGTTTTTAATAAAATAATTTATAATAATTTATTATATTTAATATACTTTGATTTATTAACTAACTATATTTAAATTTTATTTGTTTTTTAAGTTTAAGTTTAATAAAAAACTAAAAACTTTACTAATAAAAAATTATACTTGCATATTAATATTTATAGTATTAAAAATTTACTTAAATTAATAAGCTAAAATATTTGTAATAAAAAAATATAGTTTTTTTATAACTTATTTAAAATTAATAGAAATATATTTTATTTTTAATAAAATAGTTTTTTTATATTATTATTTTTAATTTTATCATATAATTTTTTAGTAATTATTTTTTTTAAAATAAAGCTTTTTTCTTCTTTATTATAAAAATATATATAACTATTAAGTATTATTTTATTTAAAATTATATTTTTTTAAAAGTTATTTTTATTAAAATATATATCTCTTTTTTTATAATAAATTATTATATTATAATACTTAAATAATTAATATTTTTGTTATAATAAAATGACTTTTAATTCTAGTTTAGTAAAATAAAAATAAAAATAAAAAAGGTTAAAAAACTATTTATAACTTAATAATAAATTATATTATATATTTAATATTTTTAATAAGCTTATTATAATACACTATTATTTTTAATTACATTATTTATTTACTTATAATATATAGCTAAAATTATAATTAATAAAATATAAATATATTTTATTATTATAATTATACTTATATTTTAGTTTTATAAAAACTTATTAAATTAAATATTAATAAAATACAACTTTAAATATAACTTTATATCTTATTTATAATTTTAAATATAAAATTATATTAATCTTTACAAATAAGTATACTAATTATTAACTTATTATAATAAATCTTAATAATTACTTTAATAATTATCTAGATTTTTAAATAAAACTATATATATATATTTAATATTAAAGTAGCATTATTTTTTAATAGTGCTAATATATTAAAAGTAATAGCTAAAGTTTAAAAAAATAATAACTATAATAAAAAAAGTATTTTACTTGTAAAAAAATTTAATTTTAAAAAATTATTTAAAGGCTTTAATAAAGTAAATGCATTTTTAAGTTAAGTTTATTTTATTTTTTTAAATAAAAAATAAAAGTATATAAATTTTAAAATTAAAAAAATATAAAATTAAGTAAATAAAATTAGCTATAAATAAAACTAAAATTTTACTTTTTATATATTAAAAAGTATATAGTATTTAATATACTTTACTAATAGTTTTTAAAATTTTAATATATTAAAAACTACTTTATATATTATATATATAATATTTTATAGATTATATTAGCTAAAAATATTAAATATAGCTAAAAAGTAATTTATTTTTTATAACAAGTTTATTATTTATATTTTAAATATATATATAAGAGTATAAAAGTAAAATATTGATTTTAATTTAATTTACTATTTAAAAAGTATTTTAAAATAACTTAATTAATTAATTATTATAGTAATAAATATTTAATAATAAAGTTATTACAAAAATATAACTTAAAAAAGTATTAAAAAATTGAAAATATTTTATTTTAGAAACTTATCTATATAAAAATAGAAAACTAACTAGTAAATTTTAATAAATTTATTAAAAAATTAATAATTTATTTTAAAGTTATAGTAAAATATAGAAAATATAGTTTTAAAGTGATTAAAAATTATATATTAAGTAAATTATATAAATATTAATTATATTTAAAAAAAAGGTTAATAAACTAAAATAATAAAATAAAAGTTTTAAAAATTAACATTATAATTTTAATAAGATAATTTAAATTAAATATTAAAATTTAATTATTTTAAAATAAATAAAAAACTATATAATAATTTTTAAAACCTATAAGTATTTTTTAGCAATTATTTTTTTATAACTAATTTTAAGTTATAAATTTATAAAAACTAAACTTTTTACTTATTTTATTTTTAAGTATAATAGTTAAAAATAATTTTAAAATTTAATTTTTAGCTAGTTTTAACCTACTTTTTATTAAAGGGTTTATTTTTTTAATTTATTAAAATAAAAATTAAATATTAGCTGCCTTATAGTTAAAGTTTAAAAAAAAGATTTTTATTTATTTTATCTTATTTTAAAAAAATACTTAAAATAAAAAAGTTATATATATTTATTTAATATATTTACTTTTTAATATAAAAAAGTTTTAAAAAATTTAATTAATATTATTTTTATTTATAAAATATAAATGAAAAATAAGTTTAAATTTATATAAATATAAAACTATTACTTTAGTTTTTTTAAATATATTTTTCTATTACTATTTAGTTTATAGTTTTCTAATTAGTTTTATTTTTAGTATATTTTTACTTATTATTATTATATAAATTTTCTATTTTTATTTTAGTTTTCAATTTTTTTTTAAAAGCTAATAGTAAACTACTATTTTATAAATTTATAACTGCAATTATATTAATTTTAAATTATTAAGTTAATTTAATTATATTAAGCTATCTAATTTTTTAAAAACTTTAATTTATATAGTTTATATAGTATTTTACAATATAAAGTTAAAATTTTTTAGTTTTAAAATAATACTTAATTATAATAATTTTACTTTATAATATTTTAAAAATTCTATAAAAAATGTAAATATAACTTTATAAATAGTGTACTTTTTACTTAGCTAAATAAAATAAAATAGCTAACTATATTTTAAAACTTATTTTTAAAAAAACAGTTATTAAAAGTATACTAATTTAGTTAAAATTTCAATCATTTTATTATTTAAAATAGTAATATATTTTTAATATATACTTACTAACTATATTTTTTATTTTAATTATTTTAAATCTATATTATAGTAGTTAGTATTACTAATTATTGTTTTTATTATTATCTAATTTTAATATTATATATCATTAAATTTATACTGTATATTTTATTTTATCTTTTATATTTAAATTTATAAAAATGTATACTACAATTAAATCTTATATATAATTTATAATTTATAAATTAAAATTTTAATCTATATATATGTTAATTTTCAATAATGCAAAATTTTAGTTATTTAATTTTTAAAATTATAATTGGTTACTTTACATAATAGCTAATTGTATATTTGGTACCATATTTAATTTAAATAAGATTGTAAAAATTTTAATTTTCTTTTCAATGAGTTAAATATTGTACTAAGTTCTTCCTACTTAGAAGTTTATATTTTTCAAGTTGTTTACAACTTCCCAATTCTTTAGGATTCCTGTATAGTAAAAATATAGGGTTTAATACCAAATGAAATTAATTTATTTGAAATTTATGCAATTTTTTTATTTCTTTAATTTAATATATCTACTTTGAATTTTAAAATTAAAGAGTTATTTGAAATCAAATTATTTTCATAATACGTTGTATTACTAATTAAACTATTAAAATGTGTAAAATTGGTATATATTAAATATTTAATTTTTAAGTTTAAAGTTTAAATTCCTCCGGTATATCATTGTTACATACCTAGAGAGCAATAATTTTAGTCAATATAAATAAGACTTAAAAACTTACGTTATTTAAAGCATTAAGGTAATCGATAACCATGCCCACGTACAGTATTTTAGGGTTAGTATTACCAGTCCACCAACCTACGTGGCCACCGGTCTCGGTAGTAACCAATAGAATGTTTTCGTTTTCCCTTTAAAAAAGTTAAATACCAGCTGCTAAGAAATTAAAAAAGCATACTGTATCAGTTTGTAAGGTATAGCGCTTCGAGGTACGATAGGATCATCTAAGCTGGATATAAATAAGGAAGGGATGACGACTTTGTGGATAGCTTTATCACAGCCTGCCCAAGTGTAGTAAGCGGTAGCGTCCTTAAATCCAAATATCTTAGCGGTGACGTCGGTATCGAAATCATGCAATTTATCCCACTTAAAATAAGTTTTAAAAATTAATAGAGTGAATATAAATTTACCTTATTTTCGACGATACCAGTACCCTTGAAAGCATGTTTATGTCTAACAATGAGCTTAATAAAATGAATAGATTTTCTAAAAAAGTTACTTTTTAAACAAAGTTTTTAACCCACTAGTTAAAAGTGGACCTAGCACCCATTTTCCGGACCAACTATTTGATACGTGAGTGGAACTTTTCAGTAGGGAATAAGGATTAGCGATAGATACGAAACCTTCCAGTTTAGTATCGTTTCCAAATTCACCAACGTAGTTAGTAAGTAAATTAGCCCCTAAACTGAAACCAACTGCAAACTTCAAACTTCCTTTAAACTGCTTATCTAAAGACATTAAAATTTCTCTTAAGTCGGAGGTTAGACCAGCGTTATATAATTTAGGGGTTTTTAAAGGTACACCACCCGAACCTCTAAAGTTAAACACTACGCAATCGAATTGTGCATCTTTAGTTAAAGCTAATACCATTTCACGGCAGTTACGTTCCCTAGAGTTGGAAGCTACCATATGTAATACGACCACAATAGGTTTTTTAGTATCCGAATTTGGTTTTTTGGGATACCAATCTAGACCAACTTCACCCCCATCTTCTAAACTGAATAGCTCTCTCTTATAATCTACTTTTTTACCTTGTCTATGAGCGTATCCCGTATAGAAAGTTTGTAAAAGGAAATGGTTTAACCAGAAGGTTGGATTATAGTGTTGGATTACAAAAAATTTATCAGATACTGAACGTAAATAATCTATGAATTGGACTTGAGTATTATTAGAGGAGATCTTCAATTCGTTAAGTTTCTTATTGTACTGGTAAAATAGTTTACTACTACGGAACAAATACGCAACTGCAACTATAGCAGTAGACAACAATATTGTGACTAAACTAAACATCATCCTACTAGCTTCTTTCTAATTAATTCAATCGCAAGCTTCACAAAATTGTACTTTAACTTATTTTTATAACTTTTACCCATCTTTTGAATTTATAGGTACAATTAAATTAGTTTGATGGGAACCTTTGGAGATTTAATTTTATTTAAGAACATACTGACTTGAATTAATTTAAAATTAAAATTTAAAAATTCTTTAAGCCGAAAGCTAACGAAATTAAGAATTACAGAAAGAAATTACGGCTAAACTTGGTTTAATATTAGTTAGGATCATTCGCTTAAATTAAATTTTATTAATTTATTTTATTAGCTACAAAAGCTAATTGAGCTGATATCGGATATAAACTTTTCATTTTTTAGCACCTTCGATTTTTATATCCGACTTTAAAATCAGTACAAATTATATGATTTGAATAAACTATAACAATTCCAGTTAGTGTATAACAGTGATTTTATAAAAATAACAAGTAATATTTTTGGCTATTACAAACTTTAGAAAGTTAAAGTCATAATAAAATCAATTAAGTGATAATAAAATGTAAAAATTTATGTTTTAAATCCTTTGATAAGATGTACAGGTTTTATTAATAGCCTTAAACGTACAAGTTTAACTATATGGTATATGTATTACCAAAAATGTGATTAACTGTAAAGGATGAGAATCGGTAGGAATTTAAACTTGTTAAAAAGGATAAATGTGAATAGTGTATAGCAAGGGCGAGGGCAGTAATCTCAAAATTAACATTAAAGATACTAAGATTAATCGATAAAGTATTAGAGGGAGGTGAACTAATTTTTAACTCTTTTACGCGTAGAATTTTTGGTTTTTGAATTAGCTAATTCCGCTTTCTATATAAAAGTTAATACCAACGGTTGAAAAAAAAACTGTACTTTGCGCTCTCTTTCCTGTCTAGCTCTTTCGAAATACTCAGCCTAGAAAGAATTTAAATTTAAATCGGTTGTAAATAAAAAGAAATTGTTACATCTCTTGGAACGTTGACAATTTTAGTGGGAACGTAATCGATTTCAATTTTGGAGTCGTGCTTAAATAG
Source organism: Capillidium rhysosporum (assembly GCA_037055185.1). Taxonomy (NCBI): domain Eukaryota; kingdom Fungi; phylum Entomophthoromycota; class Entomophthoromycetes; order Entomophthorales; family Capillidiaceae; genus Capillidium; species Capillidium rhysosporum. The sequence continues at coordinate 16,894 of JAWQFY010000219.1, read as the reverse complement.
TTGAAATGTAAAAAATTAGATCTGGAAAATCTATAAAAAAATTACAGTAAGCCGTACTTGGGGGTTCTCAGGTTTAACCCCCAGTTCAGAAAGTAGGTGTTTTTCAGCATGGGAAGTAGTAGACCACTTACTACTAGAAGGCTTTATAACTATCGGAGGTGCTGATTTCCTACATTTTAAAAGTTAAATTTAAAAATGGATTCAAAAACTGTAAGTAGTTTACGCGTTTAAGACATGTCTCTCTGCTAGGGTCATTCGTCTAGGTTGACTTTCGGACTAAAACAGTATTTAAAACGATGATAAAATAAGCTAAACTACCGAAGCTTGTGTATAACTGATTCTTTCGTTACGTTCCATTCTTCTGTAACCCAGAAAGTTAGTTTAATAAATGGAGTGTACGTACCTTAAAGAAGTATTGTATTTTACTAGATCTATAGCATTACTTCTACCTAATTGAAAAAATAAATATAAACGTTAACTCTTTTAATAAATTACCAGGAATAGGTTTAGAAAGGGAATAGGGAACAAAATCCACAACTGTAATTTTGTTTTTTAGTTCGGCCTTCTTTCGTGACTCCTCACAAGCTTGTAAAAACCTTTTACTTTTAGCCAGTTCTTCCTTATGCTTTTTCTAAGAAGCGTAATATAAATACATATAATTTGGGTTAATGTTTAGCATTTAAAAATATGTTGTTACCAAATATTCGTTACGCCATACAACATTTGGCGATTTATCGAAAAATTCCTTTTCTTCGATACATATTGTAGACATATAACTTTTCTGATACAACGTTTTCCAAAATACTCAACATTTATTTTAATATAAATTTAAGTGAAAATAAATCTTACAATCTAAGAATTTCCTATAAATCTAGAAAAACTAATTGTCATTAAAAGAAAATCAAAAAATATATACCGGATTAAACTTTTCAAAAGTGGATAGTTGTTTAGGATTAGCATCTACTAAAAACTCTTTTATAAGATAAACTGGTATCTTACCAACATATTCCACATCTTATAATAATTAACTTTTAGATGATTTAATTGCCAAAAAATATAGTACTGTCTAAATTCGCTTTTATATAGTTGATAAGTAGTTTTTTCAAACTGGGAACCTTTTCTTTTTCTTGTACTTCGTCTGATTCAAAATCCATTTTAAAATTGCTACATTTACACTTTTCTATTTTTTCGCCTTGAAATTTCCACTATATAAATATCATTTGATGGGTGACATGTTCTACACCCAGTTTTTATCCAATGAGGCGAGCTTCAGTTGAAATGAGCTAGGAGCGAATCCTATTTGTACGAAATAATTACCACGCTTAAAATATGGCGAAATTTTTTAAAGCTTGCTTCTAAAAGGACAAATGAAATTTAATTTTACAGTAACTTTTTAGGCCATAATTTAGTTTTAAGGTTCAACAAATTTAATTTTCACACTAGTTTACCTGTTTACATAATTAATTTTAATATTAAATTACTACTAGTTTTCTATATCTAAAAATTATAAATATATATACACTAAGATAAGCTATAAATAATTTAAATTCTAGGTAGTATGATTTTTGAAGATACATTTTAACAATTATAAGGTAATATTAAAAACTTAGATTTATGATTGTATATATTGTTTATATTCTTTTCAAAAATATTAATCTTTTTTCTTAAATTATCTTAATTTCTATAATTTTAAGTTTTTCTTAGCCTTACTGTATCATTTATTATATATTAAAATAAAGTAAATTATAGTTTATATATTAATAAAAACTAGGAAAAATATATAAGTTTAAATATTTTAGCATTTTATTCTTTTTAAAACTTAAACAAAAAAATTAAAATTTTTAGCATTACTAAAAAAAAATAATTTATAAATATTTTAATACTAAAAGTAAATAAAAAGATAGAAAAGTTATAGTATTTATATTTTTAGTTAAGGTTTTCTAAAATGCAAAAAATAACAATAGATATATTTACTAAAATATTTAAAGTAATAAAAAATTAATTAAAAAATATGTAAATAGCTTTTACAATTATAAAATTAAAATAATAAAATATAAAATAATAAGTTTAATATTTATTAAATTAAGTTTGATTTAAAATAGCTAAACTATTAAAAATCATATAAAAGTTTACTTATATATTAATTAAAATATAGATATTAATAAATAATATTTAAAAAAAGCTTTATTTAAAAATAAAAAATAAAAAAATTTAATAATTTTATTATATATATTTATAAATATTAAAAAAACTAATTGCTTATTTTTAAGCTAATTTGTAAATAATTTTTATTATAAATTTATTTTTTTATCTTTTAACTATTTTAGCTATAAATTTAACTAAAATTTAAGCTTATAATATTAATATTTTAATAATATTTTATTTAACTAATAAAATTAGCAAAGTTTTTAAAACATTATTATATATATTATATAAAAACTAAATGTATAAAGTAATTTATATGTTAATAAGTATAATATATTTTTTAAACTTTATCTAATCTTAAAATACTTTTAAATATAAATAGATATATATATATAATAAATATAAAACTAAAATAAATTTAAATAATAAACATAAGTAAAAGTATATATAATAAAAAAATATTAAAAATAGCTTAAAATTATTTAAATAATATTTAGCTAAATAATAATAACTAATTATAGTTATTTGATAAAATTTAAGTATATTTTATATCTATAATATTATAACTAGTTTCTCTAAATTCTTTAAAAGTTTTTAAATAAATATAATAAAAAATCACTTTATTTTACAATAAATCTTTACATATTTTTAATATATATTATATATTAAAAAACTTAAGTAACTGTAAATAATCTTATAAATTATATATTTTAATAATAAATATATACTTATTCCAACCTTCAAATTTCTTACAGTTTATGAAAAATGGTAGTTTATATAATTTAAGCTTTTTTAAATATTTTTTTGGTTTTTTAATTAATTTAAACTTTTAAATTAGTTCTAAAAACTAAATTATTTTATAAATAATGGTAAAATATTTTATTTCTACATTTTTTTAGTAACTGAAGCAATCTATAAATAAAATAAGCAATGTTTTAAAATAGTAATATCCTTTTAATAAAACCAAAGTATATTGTTTAATTGCTAAGATATATATGAATTTTAGTAAACTATCCATTAATTAATTACTTTTAGCTAAATATACAACTAAATTAATATTTTATAAATCTTATTTAAAATTTATAATACTTTTTCTATAACTTTAAATCAAATTTTTACTATTGTTGTTATTAGTTGTTAAAGGTTATAACTAAATTTATATATGTATAAATTATTAGCAGCCAGAAAGAATTAACTTTATTAATTACTTAAGATAACTACACTGATGTAAATTTTAAAACATAATAGAGCAAAGTAAATAAATTGAGGTCAAGGTAGTAAATACTAGTTATTTGCATATATATATTTCTATTTTAATACATCGTTATTCAACTAATAGCTTAAATTCAGAGATTAAATATGTACTTAATAAAGTTGTATTATTAAATACCTTACTTAATTTACATAGCTAGCAAAAGTTGCTAAGGTACAATACTAAAAATTTAATATATCTATCAAAAATAAAAATTATTATACATTTAATTTTTCTAAGCAACTTTAGAATTTTTTTTGTCTTTTTTACCTTTGTTACAATCTTCCGGAATTTTAGAGTTGGGGTCAATAAGTAGGTTTTGGACGTAACCTACCTGGTAATACTTTTTATGGTTTTTAAAGAAGCTTTACCACCTTTTGATACCATCCAATTCAAATTGGGATAACCCCCGTTTATCATGAGTTAGATGTGTATTGAAGCAGCCGGTGACGTAGACATGTGCTGCATCTCTACCTGCGAAGAAATGGTAACTACCTCCCTATAAAATTTAAAATATAAGTAAATTGAGGGGCTAAATATCAGTTTTACTTTAGCGTAATGATTTCTACCCGAACTTACATCGTAGACTTTACTACTACAAAACTAAAGTTAAAATATAAACTGGCTAAATAGTTTACTTTATAGCTAAATATAAAGGTAATTTTGGATTACTACCGTCATACTATTTTAACTGTTCTGGTGTCAAAGTTATCATCTTTCGCTACCAATTTTAAAAAAAACATCAACATCGGTACTCATAAAATAAGTTACTGGGATATAGGTACGCCAGTTGGTATATTTGTTAGAATACCTGAACGTAAAAGTTTCAGCTATTATATAGGATGCGGATATAGCAAAGAATACCGCTATAGTTATCCATTTCAATAGGTTGGATTCCATTATAAAAAAATTGGACTGTCTATCTTCAGATTGCTTAGCTGCTTTATTTTCTACTTTAACTTCTTTGTCGATGTTGTTGACTTTAACACGTTGTTTAATTTCACATATACCGTAGACTTTCCAAATTAAATCAGTATTTAATTACAGTTGGTAGTTTACCTACTGTTCTTTTGATCTTTAAAACTTAATTATTTAGGTAAACTGATGTAGCCTATACCTTATAAACTTTGGAAGATAGGTTTCTAACTCCGATATTGTTGATTACACTATCTTTTTAACTATAACTAAATTGTAATTTCATTAGCTAATCCAATAAAAAAGAGTTGTTTAAATAGTCAACAAAACGTAATAAGACCTAAAACTAGGAAATTAAATCCTTATTTCTAACTTTTTTAAACAAAGCAGTTATACAAGGTAAAAAAATTAAGATGTTTGCACCAAAATCAGATGAAGAGTTACCACCTCAACCAGCCCCATTGTCAACTCCATATACAATCGAACAATTGAAGGAGTTTGATGGACAAGTTGAAGGCAAACCTATCTATGTATGTATTAAAGGGGATATTTTCGATGTAAGTTCCAACCCTACCAGTTACGGTAAAGGTGCTGGTTATAACATATTTGCCGGTAAAGATGCTTCATACGTAAGTTTATTTTTAATATAACTTTTAAACCTATTTATTCATGATTAAATTTAGGGCTTGGCAACCTCTTCTTTAAAAGCTGATAAAGTAGAAGGCGATATAAGCAATTTGACTGAAAAACAGGTATTTTTAAAAATTAATGTAATTTTAAATTTTCAAATCCTTTAGATTGGTGTACTAGACCACTGGCATTCCTTTTTCGCTAAACGTTATCCTATAATTGGCAAACTAGTCAAACAATAAATTTTTAGTTCAATATTTAAAATATTAACTATTATTTTAATAAGGTTACTAACAAACTATATATTTTCAAGTTGTAAAATTTTCAAAAATCATTTGCTTTTTATTTACACTGTAAACAGTTTGTTTGAATAACTTGATGTGTAACGTATATTAGTATAAGAAAAGTAGACCAACTACCAGCCCAACCTTAAGGAAATCTATGTTAATTTTGAATGCATTAGATGTTGAGTTTCCGAATGGGTAGGCTTTAAAATCTAAATTTATGTCATCGAACTGCGAAGGGTTAGGAGTGCCTTGACCACATCCTTCACTAAAATTGATATCAGCGAGGGCATAATGGTCGGCTGGGCTAAAATCACCTTTACCCAACAACCCACTTTTATCTTCACCGTCAGTTGGTGAGCTTAATTTTCCTTCTTTAGTTTTAACAGCAAAGTAAATTTCCTGAGGGAAATGCATAAAGCCAAATAAAGTTGGGGGTACGGTTACAGTAACATCCAAACCATGAGTTACTCTTAAAACTTTACCGGGTAATTTAGAATTTACATATTTGACGAAAGCTTCATTTCCTACTCTAGGTTGTGCAAAAGTAATTAGTTGGATGTCAGTTGGTTTGTATTGGTGAATTAGATCCAAGGCGGCTAAAGAAGCTAAAGCACCACCAAGAGAATGTCCAGTAACTAAAATAGGTAACTTTTTTATATCGGGTTGACTTTGGAATGTGCTATTTATAGCCTTCAAATAGTGCTTACGGATATTCTGAAACTGTGCGTTGAAACCGGAATGGATGAACATATCTCCCACTTTCGAAAGATCGGTATGGGCGTAAGTGGAATTAAAATCGACTATACCGGGCGTAAGTATACTGTCCCAATTTGTTTGAGAAGCAGCACCTCGGAAGGAAAGAACTAAGCTTTGATTTTTACCTGTCGTCAAGCCCAAGTACCCTCTTATATCTAGCGTAGGATCATATAAAGTCGCTAACACCGTCACATTCTTAATGCGTTGACAACTATCGCCACATGACCACGATTTCAATAATTTATCGTTGTTGCAGTAGGCTGCTCCTGCTAACGGTGCTGTTGCCAGAGCCAAACTACTAGCCTCTTTATCCGTTAAACCCCAACTTGAACCCACCAATACGGTTAATGTAAAAAGTGCCTTACAAATTAAACTTTTTGATAACATAGCAATATATTTATTTTAAATCTTGAACTGAAACTATTAAATACGAACTTTAAATGATATAAACTACCCAAACAATGAAATCTTACAACCTCTTTATCAACCTTATAATCTAACAAAACTTTAAAAAAAGAGAAATACATTTTGAATAAGATATTTATATACATAGTGTAAATTAATCAATTTACTTTGTAATCTTTCTATTTCGGTGGAAATTTTTCAAAAAATTTACCGCACATTTGTCACAAAAAGAATTTAAATCGGTTCCATTATGTTTATTTATAGATTGTGTTCCTGTAAATTCCAGGAAATAATTATATTAAGAATTGAAGCTTTTAAAGGTTCTATAGGCTATAAAAATTCCTAGTATTTTCAAAGCAGTTTTAGTTAGCTTTTTAGATATTGGATGGGTCAACTTTTAACATATGCTTGGTGGATTAGTAATATTTACTGAAGAAAATATATTTCTATTTATAAATGCTTGGCCTTTAATTCTAATTTATACTTTATAGAAACACTTATAATGAAGCCACCTTTTTACATTAGTAAATCAATAAAACAAACATTGAAGTTTGATTACATAATGCAAAGCAGGAAGATATTTTGCAGTGAAATGCCTAATGCTCCAACCATCCCAGAAAAGTTATTGGAGATTTAAAATGCTTTAAATTAAAAACAATTTTAATTTCAAAAGGTCTATTACCGAATTTTTTACAATTTCGTTATTAAATTTATTATTATTATATTATAATTTCTTGAAAGCCGATGAAACAAGTACTGAATTTGTGAAAAATTCATTAAACATAAGAAAGGAAGACGGTTGAAGCAGACGCCACCAATTAATTACTTCTTAAGGTCTTGAACCAAGATGTGACAGAAGAGCGAAAAGAAAAAAGAAGCAACGGGACGACTACACGAGGGGTCAAACCTGCATCTTCTGATTGAATAACCACATGATTGCCTAGGATGCTATACTGGTCAGCTAAGACATTGGTAGTAAAATTTAAAAAAGTTTGTAAAAAACCAACTCTAAATTATACAGATTAGTCTAAAAGTGAGAAATAAAACTTCAAAATAAAAGAATGTTATAAATAATTATAAATATTTCGAAATTTTAATAAATCATTTAGAAAGTTATTTTTTTAAAAAAAAGTAAGTCAGTATAAATTTAAAATTTAAAACTATTATTAATCTTAGTAAAAATAAAAATAAAAGCTTCTAATTTATAAAGTTTTGGGAAAATTTTAGGTGGATTTTAGAACAAAAATTAAAATTAAATAAAACAAAGTCTATTTTTTAGATTTTAAAATATATATAGTTTTTAGCAAAAAATAAAATTATTTTAATTTATTATTTCTTTTTATTTAAATAAAAATAAAAATATACTTTAATTTTAAAGCATGCTTATTTAAATAATATTATAAAAAATAGAACTAAAATATAAGCTATCATTTATTACTATTATAAAGCAACTATATATAGCTATATCTAATAATTTTACTATAATAAACACATACATATAATATCCTATATATTATTAAATTAAGATACTATAATAATATTTGTTTACAAAGAATTAAAAGTTTAAATCAAAAGTTTAAATAGTACTTAAATATAAAATTATATTAGTTATATACTATATATTTACTTATAAAATTATAATATAATTTATTATATTATTATATTAATTAAAACTGTTAATTTATTTTTATTTTTTATTTTTTATTAAAAATATCAGTTTAAAAATATAAAATTAATTAGCTTTTAAAAATTTTGCACTTTTTAAAATTTACTTAATTTAGCTATATTTAAACTATTTTTAGCTTTACTAAGAAGAAATAGTTATATAACTTTATATTTTATAAATTATAGTATTATAAAGTAATAAATATATATTGATAGTAAAAAAAGAAATAAAAAAGAAAAAATAAAAAAGTTTAAATTAATCTTATTTTATTTAGAAGAGTAAGTTAAGCTAATATAAAAACTTTTTAAAATTTAGAATAATATTTTATATATATAAAGTACTACTAAAGCTTTATCCTAATATTTTATAAATTTATTATTATTTAAAGCTAATTAACTATATATATATTTATACTTATTTATTTTAAACTTTAAACTTAAAATTTAATAATATATAATTATATAATTTAATAAATAGCTATAAATTTTAAAAAAAATTATAAAATAGTTTAATTAAATTTAAAATTCTAAAAACTAACTAAATTAAATTAAGTTTAAATATAAAATAATAATATAGTTTATTTTTTTTATAATTTACTTTTTTTTTAAAATTTATATTAAGTTATATATTTTTTATTACTAGTTTATTTATATTTTTATATTTTTTTATACTGTTATTTAAATAAATTTATATATACTAATATATATTAAGTATTAAAAATGAATAAATTATAAATTATAATATTTTAATAAATATTTAAAAGATATTAACTATATTTTTATAAAACTTTGATAATATATAACTTAATAATAAATTTAATATTTACTAATTAAAGACTAAAGTTTATAAATTTTATAAATAAAATTTTGCAAGTAATTTTATTTAAATTTTAATTAAATTATAATAATTTACTAATTTTAAGTCTTTATTATTATTTTAGTTTTATTAGCTTTTATATTTAATTTTTATTAATAAAAACTTATTATATTTATATACTTGATTTACTTATAATAGTTATTTAAGCTTTTAAATAGCTTTAATTACTAAATTTTTTAAATTAGAAAATTTTTAAATTTAAACTTTTATTAGCTAAATTTTTATAAAAATAGTAAGCTATATATTAAATAAAAATACTTATATTTTAAAATAATTTATTTATTGTATTTTAAACTTAATTTTATAAATTTTATTATACTTTTATAATTAATTTTATAATTTTACTAAAGTGCTAATTACTTTAAAAAATAACTTAAATTTAGAGTTATATTTTTTAATATAAATTTATATATTAAAATATAAATATATTTTATTTATATAAAAGTTTTAATTTTAATTATACTAACTTAAATAAAATATAACTTTAATTATAACTTTATATTTTATTTATAAATATATAAATAATTATATTAAGATTTTTAAATAAGTATAATAAATTAATAATTTATTATAATAAGATTTAACACTAAAAATATAGTAAAAAATATAATTTTAATTATAAATGCTTTTTGACCTTTATATACTTTTTATTTTTTAGTCTGAATTTATTTTTATATAATAATAATTTTTTTAAACTAAGAAAAAACTTTTAATTTAATAAAGTTACTTATAATTTTTAAATACATTTTTTAGTTTTTTAGTTAATTAATTATAATAAACTAATTATTAATTAAATATATTAATAAAAATATATTATTTACTATTTAAAAACTTAATTTTATTACAAATTTTAGCAAATTTTTAAAATAAAGTTACTTTAACTCTTTTTTCTTATTATATTAAATACTTTACTTAATAAAAGCTTAAAAAATTAAAGTTATAATTTATATTATTAATATTAAATTTGATTATACTTAAAACATTTTAATAAAAAAATTCAACTTAATTTAATTTAAAATCTAACTAAAATATATACCTATAGTCTTATAAAAAGTATAGCTACTAAGTTATAGCTATATTATAATTAAAAAATTATGAATTAAATCAAAAGATTTTAATATTTTATTTAACTTTATCTATTTAAAAGCTATACTTTATAACTTTATTTTTTTACAAAATATTTAATTATATTTTTATCCATTAGAAAAAAATTATATATTATACTTTCTAAAATAAATCCAGTTAAATTTTAAAAAAAACTGGATTTATTTCGTATGTATATATAAGCTAAAAAATTGATGAGAAAATTGATCTTGTTATTAGACTATTAAAATTATAAAAAATTACAAAGCTTAAATATAGGTTTTCACTAATTAGCATACTAAAAGCATAGCCTGTTTGTTTTTATCCTCTTTTTTTAGCTTTTTAAGTGGTTTGGTATTAACAAAAAAACTTTATAAAAAATCAAAAGCCAAAATTTAATTACATATACCATAACTTCTCATTCAAAATTAAAATCTCCAATCCCCTCAGAACAAAACTTAAATCCAACCTTGTTTGGATGGTGGCGGCCTAAGATTAGCTGGGAAGTCCAAGTGATTGGAGGAGCGTTCCGAATTACGGACCGAGTTATGATTAGAATCCTGTACTCGGTAGAATTGCAGTTCGTTACTTGATACAATCCGGTCCGCCAATGACCCATTGTTAGGGTAGTTGGTGTCATTATTATGAATAGGGCTAGAATTAGGATTAAAAGGTGGTGGTGGTGGTAAAAAATCAGAAGCCATCTGATGATGTAACTCCTCTGCCCTAATAATGCTATTGTGGTTGTTAGCAACATTGCTACTTTGAGCTATGGGAAGAGGAGGAGGAGGATATTTAGTAGCCATTTGACGGCGTAATTCCTCCGCCCTAATAATACCACCGTGATTATTGACAACGTTGCTAATTTGAGCCGCAGCAGGAGGTGGTGGTGGTAAGTATTTGGTAGCCATTGGATGATGCACCTCCTCCGCTCTATTTATGTTACTGCGGCTGTTAGTAATGTTACTACCCTGAGTTGTAGGCAGTAGTGATGACGAAGTTCTAGTAACTGCCAATCTCTGATTATTGGTGCTCTGACTACTATTTCCCAGATCATAACTTTCGATCCTACTTGAACCTAAATCCGAAACCAAAATTGGCATATTACCTGTTGGGATCTGATTTCTAAACCTTGTTGCCAAAGAATGCCACAAAGTGAAGTAAAGTTTAGGAGTCTTGGTAAAGGTGAGTCTTGAAGTATCCATAAAAGATTCGGTACGTTTGTTGAGTAGAGAAGTAGTAGCAGTTTGGGTAACACTTGTACTGTTATTTGGTACTACGAAAGCGTGGGTGTTAGCAATACTGCTGGAAATGTTATGAGAAATGGTATTGGAAATGGTATTCGAAGTAGTATTAGAGCAGGGTTGGGGTATCGGTTCCAATTCCATCCTGAGACGTTGGTGGAAGTTGGGGTTAGAAATACTTTTATCAATAACCGGTCTCATTCCTAAGCTACTATTAACTATTACAAAGTTAGGGTACAGCAATGATTTGTTGGTAGATGACGCAAGGAAATCCAAATTCCAAACTGAAATTAAAGGTACAATACAACCCAGCAACGGTGAGAACAGGAAGGTGGCTAAACTGTCGTACAGTTGATCTTTAGAAGTTAGGAAGTTTTGGTTAAATGAAACGTATGAAATCAAAAGTAGCCAACCTGTAGGAAAACTAATTAAATAGAAGTAGTTGGGGTTAAATATTAACAAGTTGGACTGGGAAGTAAGTTTACACAGTAGAGCCAAAATTCCGACCAGAATACCCGGACCGAGCGTTAGGGTAAAGAATGGTGGTACTATTAGCCATATTAAACTGCAGGAGCTTTCTTTACTAACTAACGACTGAAGCAAATGTATAGACCAATTGATATAGGTGACAGTTACGAACTTAACCAAGCTGTCAAAACCGTTGGGCAGCAGTATAGAAGCTTGAGGGTTAAGTAGCTGTATCGATCGGTACCTTTTGAACCTGGTAGCCAATATTTGGGTCAGACAAGCGGTTGGGAACCATTCAAACCATAAACAATTTATCAAGTTGGTCGTACGTTTCGAAAAATTAATTAGGATGTCGGGGTGTAGTAGAACCGGTTGGTGTTGGTGTTTGAAGTTAAAGTTTACATCCACATCCAAGAAACTGTTGTTAAATTTAGGACTCAAACTAAGCCTGTAAGCGGTACACTCCCTATTAAAAGCTAGTGGCTCGTTAAGTAAAATTGAAATAGGATTGAGAGTGTTCTGCGCCATGTTGATCCAAGTCCTAACCATTCTAGACGGTAAATTCGAGGACTGATAAGCTAAGGAGGCAGTAACCACGCTTACATCTCTAAACTGAGTTAACGGCTGTATTAGTTTGATAAGTGCTTGCGGAAGTAGGGTAACGCCAACGGTAGTAGTAAGTAAAACGGTGAAGGTAGAAGGGTTGACCCCAGTTATAGATTTGATTAGTATAAATAGATCGTAATCCAGTGGAGTAAGTTTCAAATTGAAAAAGGTTCTAGAAAAGAAGTTCAAAACCAAACTTAAAGAATCCCTAGCCCCATATCCATTCGAAAACTTTCGGTTGGACATCTTATGTACGATAACTGTCGGAACTTGTAATTTCTTGGACAGGTTACCATCTTGACCATCATCGATACGATTTAAATCGTAATCAGGATTATCGTACTGGTAGTATCCTGCCAACACTTTACACCTCCCACAACTCAAATTAGAGTCCAACGGTTGGTAGGGAGTGTAAGTAGTATCTCTTTCTGGTAAAGTAACATCAGTCAACAACTGTGCTATAGGATCCAGGTCACAGTTACCGTCTACTACTATCAAAATGAGTTTATGGGTGGCTGGGTATCTTGTTGAGGCAGCTGAAGCCAATGTCAAAGTAAGTAGATGTAAAGGAGTATCACCAGAATAGGGTACGTATATAACGGTACGTAGTGGTTCGAAATTCAAGTCATCGATCAATTCATAATCGGGTTCGGATTGAGCTAGATGGTACACACCCCTAACCATCTCACTGGAATCGAACCGTACCGTGTTGGGTATTGTACCATTATCGATTATACTATTGATGTCGTTCTTCTTGCTAGAGTTGCTAGGATGGACCGGTAAGAACTGGGGGCGATGATCCGATTTTAAATGTTTACCGAATCGTTGTCGGAAATAGTTTTTACTTATGTTTAAGGTTGACTTGTGAAAACGTGATCTACGGAACCAGGTGCCGAAGTTGTAGTTAAAGGTAGTGTGTAATACAACTATACTCAATAGCATTATAATCCAGATTATAAAGTAGATGGATGCTATAACTAATATTGCATTGGCTAGAGTGTAGAGGTATGAGTAAGGTTGCAAGTAGCCTATACGGAAAGTCGGTAAGACACATGTTTCAAATGCCACTTTCTGTTCCGAACTAAGTAAATTATGAATCATAAAATCTATATCCCTTGCACCACCATAATTCTGGTTCTCGCTTCGTTTTAAATTTTGATATATTAGTTTCGATAGACTGGTGAACCACAGCTTCTCTCCATCAATTAAATTGGGATGTAAGTACCGTAATCTAGTTAAATCTAAAACTTGCCTATTCAAAAAATACATAAATATAAACCAATAAAAAAAATGGATTACCTTTTATAAATTACAAAATAAGGGTTTTGTTCGATATCTTCGTATTCCAATCTAAGTTCAAATTTCATCATATTTAATACCTTCTTCCTATCCTCGTTACTTAACTTACACGGATTTACCGTATTACCATTAGCAAATTGAATTAAACTAGTAGTGTTGAAATTTAAACTAAGGCATGGAAGGTAAGTACCAGGGCCGTAAGCGGACCAAAAGTTATCACAAAATTCGCTCCGTTCCTGTAACAAAAAACTGTAATCTAATAAGGTGGTTGGTGGTACATCTATTTGGACTGGGATAGCACTACGATCATACAAGTAACCTAATATAGATATATACTGTTGGGAAGCTGAAGACCATTCTGTTAAACTTTTCGGTGGTAATGGGGTTATTGTTGGTTGACTTGGGTCGTAAATCAATATGCTTACTAATATGTTGGATACTAGGAATAAAATAAAGTAACTTAACTTTTCTCGGAATTGGATACGTGTTCGTATACTTTTATACCCTACAAATATAAATTCTTTTTAGTAATTCTGAAAAGTTAAAAAAACTACCTAGCTTGTATAATAGTATGTTGGGTATTAAAAACGTTAAACTGTTATAAAAAAATTTGTATAAAGTTAACCTTCTTAACTGTAGTCTAAAATTATAGACAAGTTGGGATATCTTGGTTTCACTATGAGTATTCCCTTCAATTACTACCACCATGCTGTTCTTTTATTATATATATTTTTAGGTTTTTAAATTGCTTTGTAAAACTAAGGTTGATATATTGATATCGACAATAAATTAAATTTCGATATCTAAAAGGGTTGATACTATCTTTTTGTAAAAATGTTGGTAACTGGAATTTTAAAAGTATAGCGTTGTAAACCCTTTTGTCCAAGAACTCGAATCTATTTCCAGTAAACTGCTGTTTAAAAAGTTAATAATATTATGAAAAGATTGCTATCTAGATATTTAAAAGTATATTGTTGGGAGTTTAGTCAAGCCGAGAACACAAAAAATTAAACAGTTATAATATCTCAATTTTGTTAATTATGTTAAGCTTAAAAGTATTGACCAGTTGACTAACAGCTAACACAAAATTTAAAGCTATAAAAATATTTAAGTTTACCGATAATTTATTTTACATATTTTTTATTTACTATTACAAAGTTGCTGTTTTATATTAAATAAATGTTTCATTTCTATTATATTTATAGCTCGGTCTATTTACATATGTTTAACTTTTAACTGAATTGAAACGTTAGTTTTAGTTGAAAATCTTAAGAATAGTTGAAATGCACATGAACCATCGAGTGTTTTTAGTCTAATTACAAATTTAGGCTTTTAATTTTTGGGATTTGGAACTAAAAGTTTTAAATTTGAAGTTAAATCTTTTTGATTGGTTTTATAATTTAAAAAGAATTTTAACCCTTTAGTTCCTAATGGAAACTGGAATCGATTGTAGAAAACTATGGAAAAATAAGCAAAAATATAGTCGATTTTACATTTCCATTAAAATTTTTATTACTGATTTTCTTCTATATACCAGAATATTATATCTAAAACCGTTTTATAATTTTTACATATTAATATGGAAAAAATATAAGAATAATTTAAAATAAATAAACAACTTCAATTTCAAAATGACTAAATAGTAATATTTATGTTTCAATTTAGCTGTATGTTTATTATTGAGAATTAAAATTATAATGTATTTAAAAATTTAATAGAAAAAGTATTTTATATATTTAGGTTACTTTAAATTAATTGAAATTTATATAAATTTATTTTTTAAAGCATAGTTATAGCTAGAAATTTTTTTTAGTTAAATATGCTATTTAAATTTTTAAATATATTTAATTTTAACTTTAACTAATAATATATATATACTAAATAAATTTAAAGCTAACAATTATATTTTTAATATATTAGTATTTAGTTAGTTATAATTTTAAAGAAGCTATTCTTAAAGTTTGGTTTTAAATAAAATAGGTTTAAAAAAATTTACTTTTTTAATTCTTACTATTTATAAATATTATATATAATTAGAAATAAGTACATATTTTAATTAACATAATTAATTTTATTAAATTCTAATATATTAATATACATATATTATTTATTTTTTAGACTGGAATTCTCTTTTTAATTTTACTTGATACTTTACTTATAGTAGTAAAATATAAGTATATATATAAGTCATAATTTTAAAATATAAAATAAAGTTTATTTATTAATTTAATTTTAAATTTAATATTTATAAATTTTAAAAATATATAAAACTTGAAAATATTTAAATATTAAACAGCATTTATAACTTATTTAAAATTCTTAAAAAATAATAATATTATAATATATTAAATTTACTAAATTTATATATTTATTTTAACTTTTTATAATTAATTTTTACCTTTTATATATATTTATATTTATAAATTTTATAGAACTTTTTTAAAATTTTTTTAGCCAGATTTTAATAACTATTATAAAATAGACTATATATATTATTTATAATTTATTTTATATTAAATAAAAATTTTAAAAAGTTAAAATAAGGCTATTAAACTTTTAACTAAAAAAAAATTAAAAACTTTGCTATTCAGCTAAATTAAATTAAATTTTAAAGTAAATAACTTGTATAATAAAATTTTAAAATTAAATTAATACTTTAGATAACTTAAAATTAATTATAAATAAAATATAATAAATGTTAAAAGCTATATACAAATTTTTAAAAAATAATATATTAGTTTCATAAAAAATACTAAAAATAAATATAAAACTATAGTAGTAAATTTTTAAAAATCTATTTATTTACTATTATTTATTAAATATAATAAAAAAGTAATATAATATTTATATTTATATAAAGCTACTATTATAGTTAATAGTTAGTTTATAATTATTATTAAATTAAAAAGCTAAAAAAAAATTAAAATAATATAAGTAACTTAAAATTTAAATAATTACTAAATAAAAAACTATATTATAATTTGCAACTTTTTAAAGTTTTTATAAAATATTTTATATTTAAAAAACTATTAAATAAATAGTAATTAGCTTTAAATTTTATAAATTTAAAAAATTTAATATATTAAATTAATTTTTTAATTTTTTTAAAACTTTTTAGCTTAGTAATAAATAAATAATATATTTTTATTAAAATAAAATTTTATTTTCTAAATATACTAAATAGATAATTAGCTACTTTTAAAAATAGCTGATTCCTATATAAAAAGCTTAATAAAATTTTAAAAACTTAATATAATTGGGT